>JAMJFZ010003200.1:810000-960000 GCA_026225945.1 Cricetomys ansorgei
ACGATAAGAATGGCCATGGCTCCTGGGAACTCCATCTGGAACCCACAGCAAGTTGATAATGACTCGAAATGATTGTTTCTCCCGTTGTATCCCAGCTGCTCTCTTTCTCCCCAAGGTGACCTTCTTTTCCCTGTGCTCCCTCTCTGAGTAACCCGTTACTTAGCTTTCCTGCGCTGTGACGAAATTCCCGCGCTGTGACGAAATACCAGAAAGGAATCAGTTTCCAAGAGGGAGGGTTCGTTTGGGTTCACAGTTTGAGGGGTTTTAGTTTATGGTCTGGGCCTGTGTTGAGGCTAAGTTTCACGGTGGAAGAGCACAGGAAAGTGAAGCCGCTTACCTCATAGAGCAGGAAGGATGGAGACACAGAAAAAGGTAAAGAGCGATCAGGGCCAATATCAAGAGCACATCCCCAGTAACCCACTTCCTCTCGGTAATCCTCGCTTCCTAAAGTTTCCACTACCTGCCCCTGAGGCCACACGCTGGCCTTTGTACGAGGCCTAGGGGACATTTCAGATCCAAACTATCCTACCTCTTCTCCTTTGTCCTGTGCTCCTCTCTCCTCTTCATCCTGGTCCTTCTGCCTGCTTCCTGGCAAGCACACATGAAAAACGAGTCTTACCTAGCCCTTTAGAAAACGAATGTATCTTTATATATTTTAATATGTATAAGTGTTTTGTCTGTAAGATGTATGTACACCATGCACGTGACTGGTGCCCATGGAGACCAGAAGAGGGTGCTGGATCATTCGGAACTGGAGTTAAGGAGGGTTGTGAGGGTTCACTGTATAGGTGCTGGGAACCAAACCTGAGTCTTTTGCAAGAGCAGCTGGTTCTCTTAACCACTGAGCCACCTCTCCAGCCTTATCTACTCTTTGCGTTAGATTATGAGTGAGATCTCCAATGATGTAATCTTCCTCAAGGAGCCACAGCCCGGGCTTTGGACTCTGGACAGCTCACCTGGTGTTCCAAATGAGCCTGTCATTTTTAAGGCTTGGTGTCACTTATAAGCTTGATACACGCCTATCAAAGGTGGGTTTTAGGCTTGAGCGCTGGAGACTGGCAGGTACATTCACATCAGGCGTGAAACAAAATCAGCAAAACCCACACCAAGCCCCCTTGCTTACCAAGATCAGGGTTAATTCATTTTTAAATGTCTAATGTATCTTTGCCTCTTCTGGAGGCTTTGGGAGAAAGCAAAAATGCCGTCTCCCCACAGCACAGGAGCAGAACAGTATTTGAAAACGAAAAGCAATTATTCTTTGTTCTAGTCTTAAATTCCATCACCTTGGCTGGCACGGCTGAGTGTGGCAATGAGGTGCAATCCGAGGACAGTGATCAGGTATTAACCGTGGACAGACGCTGCCCAGAGGTGAGCAGTGCTTACAGAGCGCCACAGAGAGGATCTTCCCAGCCGGCTTGTCTAGATAGGGAGGACGGCGGGCTGCACTGTGCAAAGGGAAACTTGGTTTAAAGATGCAGGTGCATGGTTGCTGCCTCCAGCGGGCTGGGTTTGTAGACGGGCACCTTTTTCCGTTGGATGGGCTCCAGGTGTTGTATAGCTTCACATTTCTAAGCTATACAGAACGGTAGATGGGGACTTTGTCACCCTTTCATGAGCGCATACAATGCGTGGAGTGGTTAAGCACTCACTATCAAGCAGCCCCCGCAGCCTCCTAGAAGCTGAGTTTTCGTGGAAGGAGCGACTGGGGAAGGAGCTCGAGGGTTCGGTCATTTTAAAATAGGATAAACGGATCAGAGCTCTGGATTCTCGTCAACCGAAGCATTCCCGAGGACACATCCCCTTAGACGTAAGCATATGGAACACACGCACCCAAACACACAGAGCCCTCTCTTATAGCTTATATACTTATTGCTCTTATATATGAATTGCTCTTGGAGTGATGATCAGAGGCCTTAACAATATGACTTGCTGGGGTCAGACATATCCAAAGGGACTGTACTGCTAGGTAGAAAATGTTTGTATCTACAGCGTAAGCTAGAAAATATGGAGAACTGCAGCCACGCGCAGGCCACAGCCCCTCTCTGAAACCCAAGATAAGCTGGGCAGTGGAGGCACATGCCTTTTATCCCAGCTCTTGGGAGGCAGAGGCAGGAGGATCTCTGGGAGTTCGAGGGGAGTTCGAGGCCAGTCTGGTCTATGGAGTGAGTTCCAGGACAGCTAGAGTTGCAACAGAGAAAGCCTGTCTCAAAAAAACAAACAAACAAACAAAAAAACAAAAACAAAAAAGAAAAAAGGAAAGAAAAAACCAAATAGCAGCAACAACAAAAACCAGGCATTTATGGCCCATTTTCTCTCCAAGTACAAACATACTTGCTCTAAGAAGTTAGTTGCTTATTTGGAATATTTTCCTGGGCATCCCCCTTCTATCTGGCAACCATACTCAGGACACCTATGTTGAGGGACACTTTAAGGGCTGCACCTTGGAAAGTGCTAGGTTTTAGGGTGAGGATTACTCAGACAGTTGGATAGGCAAAACCGGGGATCCTGGAGAACGTGCAGTGTGGACAAGAAAACAGAAGGGCAACACCCCAGTAGAAAGCTGAAGCGGGCCGTGCACTGAGAAAGGCTGTGGAGCTGACGTGCGCCCTGGCCTTGCCACTGTCTTGGAGGAGCAGGCAGCTCCCTAGTGAAGCAGTCTGTGTGGACAGGAGGTGGGCAGAGTGCTTCCTGGCCAGGTATAGGATCCGAGACTTCTGAGCATCTTCTCCATGTCCTGCAGCGAAGGTGGCTACGTCGGTGAGGGTAGAGTCCTCGGGCTCCGTATGTACAAATGCTAATGGGATGTGCTGGAATCAACACTTCCTTTTGTAACCCAGACTCCCAGGAAGTTTCTGTTCCAAAGGTCCCTCCTCCCTCCTTCCAGTTCCTTCCTTTCTTCTTTTCTTTCTTCTTTTTCATTACGTCGTCCTTTAAAAGACCATTTTTATTTGATGTATAAGAGTGTTTTGGCTGTATGTCTGTCTGTGTACTGTGTGCGTGCAGGGCCTGTGGAGGCCAGATAGGAGCATCTGATTCCCTGGAACTGGAATTACAGATGGTTGTTGAATTTTTCTGATGCAAGGGCGTTTTGGCAGTCAGAGCCAAGGTGTAAGTGTTAGAGTTTTGAAGGGAAACGTATCCCCAATGAAGGTGTTATGGCTCTGAAGGGAAAGGTATCCTGGCATTCCGGAGCAAAGGAATACCACAAACAAACAACCTCACACAAGATATTTATTGGGAAAGGCATAGGAGGGTGGCTGCCTCTGCTCAGCTAGGAAGCAGCAAAGAACTGAGCAAGGGACTGGTGTATATAGGGTATCTTGGGGCAGAGTTTTCCAGGGACAGGATTAATGGGATTTCAAGTCCTGAGCTTAGGCAAGTTCAGAGACTGGTGGATTTCCAAGCCCTGGAAGTCAGTGCTGACTCTTTTAGTCTAATCACAAACTTGTGCAAGCATTTGCACTGATCTCAAAGCCCTTGACCCCCTGCAAGCACTGACCCATCTAAGTGTTAACGTCCTTCCCGTTCCTCCTCCCACCCGGCCCTGACAGATCTGCTTTCTGTGTTTGTGAACTTACCTGTTTCATATACGTCACATGAACTGAGCTAGATGATTCTCGATGTTTTGTGCCTGCCTTCTTCCATTCAGGCTTTTCCAGGCTGATCCACGGCACAGAACGTGCGGACTTCATTGCCTGAATCTGCTGCGGAACAGGGGCACAGGTAGCCACACATGCCAAGGTTAAATGTGCGCATTGCTTTGGGTTATCATGATTGGCACTGCTGTGAATTTCATGTACAAGTTCTTGTGTGGACACATGCTGCTAATTCTCTTGAGTGTGTGTAGAGGAGGGGAAGGAATTGCTGAGTCATAGCAGCCACTCTGGGGGTTTGTTTCCTCGGAGTTAAATGCAGTTTAACATTTTTGAGGGCCTCGTAGGCCGACTCAAAGTGGCTGTAACATCTCACATCCCAAGGCAGTGGAAAAAGTCTGTTTGCTTCATAGTCACCAACATTTGATCTTGTCCTTTGAAAAATGTAGTCTTCCTCCTGGATACTAGGTAGAGTCTCACGGTGACTCTGGATTGTATTTCCCTGTAAATCCTGTAAGGCATTTACTGTCTCTATTTAAATATATCAGCGATGTAGTTATCAAAAACTCTTGCCCATTTTTCAGTTGGATTCTTATTTTACTTTTGAGTTGTTTGTATTCTTTGTGTATTTTTGAATACAAGTTTCTTATCATATGCATGTTTTACTAATATTTTCTCCCATCCTGTTGCTGTCTCTCTCCCTCCCTCCCTTTGTTCCCCCCCTCCCTTCCCCTCTCCCTCCCTCTTCCTTTCCTTCTTTCTTTCCTTCATCCCTCCCTCCTCCTCTCTTTCCATCCCCTCCTCCTCCTCTTCCTCCTTCTCCTCTTCCTCCTTTTTTTGAGACAGGATCTCACTCTAATTCAGGTTGGTCTGGAACTCACTCTATAGCCCAGGATAGCCTCAAACTTCCTGTTTCAGACTTTCATTTGCCAGGATTCCAGGCATGCATTATCATGCCCAGTCGTGAGAATATCTTTAAAACCAACCACAACAACAGCAACAACAACACCTTAAAATATTCACATTCTTAATTTCCCCTAGCCAGAATATCTCACTTTATTATCTGTAATTCATGTATTTGGAGTATTTTTCCTGAAATTAAGTGGTAATGCTTCATATCATGATTTTATATTTCTCAACTTGAAAAGAAGTATCTTGTGGCTTCTTGGTTTAGATTAATAAAAATAAAACTGCATAATATTTATCAGTTGGGGGTAAACTCAAAGATGCTATGGTCCATGCAGGATATATCCACCTGGGGAAAATGGACTTTGTGCTAGTACAGTGATTAGTTTTCCAGGAGACAATCTATCTCAGACAATGCAGGGAAAAACATCTTCATTATTTGTTCATATTTGGTGCTAATACATTATTTTTGTTGATTGATGTTTAGAAAATTGTATATATGCATATGTGAATTAGGTTCTTAATTTCAACTTGAAATAGGTCTTGAGTTGACCTACAAGTGTCAATTCTCAGGGAGAAGGTCATTCTTGCTTTTTAGAGTTAGGAAGTAAACTTTGACCTAGATGTAGCTTTAACTGTTGAGTGGTTGGCTTCTCATTTTAAAGACGATGGGTCATAGATTATGATTTCCTTAACTCTTTTCATGGGATTGTGACTTAAAGAACCCAGTCCTTGGGAGATTTAGCTGAGGGCTGAAGCACTCCTCCATGTGTGGGTCCTTTACAGGAAAACCAAAACAGCAAAGGAGGATTCTGTAGCAGTTAGCTGGTGTGTCTCAGCAAGAAAGACAAGGAAACATATTCATAGGTGCAAACCCTGCCAGACCTTAGCAGAGGGGACCACTGTCATGTCATGTGCAATACTATTCAGTGGAACTGGAGTGTCTCGTCTCAGGTGTTTTTATTGATACCTAAGCTCCTCAGGTGTTCTGCTGATAGCAGGTGCAGATCATGAGGAATCAAACATCTTCTACCTAAAGCCAACACCTGCAGTCAATACAAATGCCAAGGCCCAGGCAGCCCTTCACCCAACAATGCACCAAACAACTATTTTAAACATAACTGGAATAAACTTCTGCATCAGGATTCACTTAATATAGAGGGGCTGACACCAGCAGCCCAGGCATGGACAGATGTGGGCCTTTCTTTCCCCTTTCTCCTCTTAGGTCCACCCTCTGATTACAGGAGTCAGAGCTTCAGCTATTAAACAATCATGTGACCTTGAGCTAATATTTTCTCCTCCACTTCTTCTAGACCAGTGGCGCTCAATCTTCCTAATGCTGCTACCCCTTAATAAAATTCCTCATATTGTGATGACCCCCAACCATAAAATTATTTTTGTTGCTTTGCTGCTTCATAACTATAATTTTGCTACTCTTATGAATCAAAGTGTACATATCTGATATGCAGATGGTCTTAGGCTGCTACCGTGAAAGGGTCATCAGACCCCCCCCTCCCCCTCCCCCACCACCAAAAGGGTTGTGATCCGCAGTGATTAGGTGAGATCACCTCTGAGGTTCTTAGTGGGCTGGGGGTGGGCATTTCCACCCACCATTCTTTTCTCTTCAATTTGCATATTAACTTGGATCTCTTGTTCTACTTTGCATTCTGCTGCTGTGATAAAAACAGACCAACACCAACTTGGGGAGAAAAGGATTTATTTCATCTCATACTCTCAGATCACAGTCAAGTTGGCAAGCCAGACAGGAACTGGGAGTCAGGAAATGAAGCCGAGATAGGGGAAGTATATTGCTTGCTGACTTCCTACCAGGTTTATGCTCAGTACCTTTCCTATACAGTCTAGAGCCTAGGGACGGTGCTGCCCTCAGTGGGCTAGACCCTCCCACATCAATTATGTTGAGAAGATGACCCACAGAGCTGCCTGTAGGCTAGTCCGAGGAGGGCAATTCTTCAGCTGAGGTTCTCTCTTCTCCAGTATGCCAAGTTGACAACCGAGAGTGGCCACCCATCATAACTCGTATGTCTGAAAGCGAGCCCTGTGAACCTTGGCAGTTTGGGAGGTGGACTGTAGATGCTTTGAAATAGTTCTTAACATTGTGGGTGCATTGAAACAGTTCTTAGCAGCTGCCTGGAGTGAATCTCATCATTCTTTTTGTTCTCCCTTGCTATGGAGAAATTCTGGAGATAGGAGTTTAGGGAGTGGGTAAGAGCACAGTGAATCTTGTTGATAAACTGTCTCGTGGGAGGCCTCCGGATTCTTTGGTTGTGAGAGGCAGAGTGTGACTGCCTTACTTGGAATAAAAGGCTCTCCTTAGAAGGACATGGAAGAGCATGAGCTTCAGAAGGAGGGGAGTAACACTGAGTTTAAACAGCAGGAGATGCTTTGGAGAGTGGACCAAGCACCTCTATGGGATGAATGGATCCCAGGAAAGGATTCTTTGGAATATCTCACCTGCATATAATTCAAATACAGAGAGAAGTGTGGCAGCTAGGTATGAGCCTGATCCATGAGCTTGGCCCCCTTGACCTCTTCTGTTCCTTTTGATGACTGCGATGGCATTGTGTTCGCCACTCTTTTGGTCTGTTGGGGCTCTGGCCCTCGACTTTAGAGCAGAAACGACATGTGAAAACCAGAGGCAGGACCCTGCAGAGCTTCCTTTCCACTGCCTTGGCAGCATGGCAATGTGTGCTGAAAGGCCTACACCCAGCAAAGTATCCCCCGCACCTTTAATGTGGGGTGGGCATGAGAAAGATGTAAGCTATCATTTAAGATACTGGGAATTGTTTGAGGATTACAATGTATCAAACCACAGCAGGTCTGTTGATCAGGAGGTCAGCCATTGCCTGGCTCGGGTCATGTTCACCCCTAAAGGAGAGAGTGTCCAACAGGACGCATCTAACTTCTTCCTAGGAAAATAGGTGTATTGTTACATGATGTTTCATAAACATCAAACTGTTCACTGTGATGGTCACAAGGAACCAGGGTCATGATCTTGACTTCAAGAATGTGTGGTCTTTCATCAACTCACTTCTGGAAATAACAGCCACGTGACACCTACACCGTGTCGATCCCAACTATGTCCGAAAACAGCTTCTGCATGCTAGTGTTTCTTAAGAAGCTCCCTCTACCTCCACGGACGCTCAGAGAGTCTCATTTGTTAACCGTGGTATTTAATTTGGTTTTAAACCACAAGATTTCCTGAAAAGAAGTTCCAAATTCAGATCGTATTAAATATTAAAATACGCTTTATTGCATAGCATTAAGAAGCTGTATTAAAATACTCAATAAATCATGTTCTGTTTGTGTCATGGCTTCTAACGTGAATAATACATGGGAGAGGTGCTACGCCTTTAATAGGAGGAAGAAATCTTAGGGCATTTCTAGACTTTGTTTCTCCCTGCTCTCCCAAGTTGGTGCATTTTGTCACCATCTGACACAGTTAACCATCATCTGAATCACTGTGCTACCTCCAACTAGACTGCCGGGTAATTAAAAGGAATAAGAATAAGTGTATATAATAAATTCAGAAGGCTTGCTAATTATGTGCATATTGTACTATATTAATACCGCTAATAATTCAAAGGAATACTAACATAAAAACCATCATCTAATTTGCCAAGCTCTCGCAGACCCACATTTTAGAACATTGCCATAGGGAGAGATACGGCTTAAGCAATGTTTCTTTCTCTAGGCCACAAGAGTCATCCGAGAGCACGCAGGCAATGGGGTCTCAGAGGTGAGTTCCTGGATGTCACAGGGAGCTTTTCTAAGAATAGGGTGACGAGGATGATCGATGGGGAAGATGGGTTCATCCGCTGCTGAAGGGCGAGGACTGTGCGGTCCGGTGTCCTTCGGAAGGGCTGCTCAGGGGTGAGATGACAGATTAGTCATCACGGTAGCTGCATCTGTAATAGTGACCTAGAAACAACCCACGAGGCTGTCAGCAGGTCTGGGTTCATTAAAGTGTGCAAAGCTCTGCAGAGGGACTGTCAGGGAGACCGTACAGGGGAGAAGGTGGGGACCTCCATGATGTTGTGTGACATGACTTCTTCTGTGGAGACAGAACATTCATGTCTAATCAGCCAGATAGGGAGCCCCGGACAGACCAAAAGTACTGATATCCCCAAAGTCCAACATGGTGAAGCAGTGAGTTTTACTGGGTTTACTTAAAGGAATGGGGCAAGGGTTACTTATGGGAGCGGAATTGGCTCACTGACAGCTGCATCACAAAGCCCACCGCAGCACGGGTGACCGGTCCAGAAAGCTGGGGAGCCTGGAATACTTTGCGGCTTTTCCTCTTCTGAGAGTCTGCTTTGCAGCTTGTCTTGTCTGAGAATTTTCTTTGCCACTTTCATGGTTTACTCTAGCAGGAAGAGGCCCAGTGAATCTGTTCATTTTAGGGGACTTCCTGAAGCTCTTTTGAGTTGTTCACCTTCCTGCCTAAGGAGCTTCCTGCAGGATGGAATGTTTCAGTCTCCAAGGAAACTGTGAACACAATCGTTTTCATGGCTACATGGAGAAGTCTAGAACTTGTGTTTTAAGGAAATGTGGAAAAGATAGAGCATGCTGTATTGTGGACAAGACAGAGGAACGGCATTATGTTGCTTTTGTAGGTACACGAACTCAAAAATCTATTTTCTGGGTCAGGAGTTAGGACTTGGATGGGCGGGAGAAAGAAAAGTCTCAGAATAGCTGTTATGATTTGCATAAGAAGTGTCCCTCAAAGGCGTGGCTGGTGGTTCCCTTGAGAGGTCATAGGATAGGGACATGCTAAAGTCACACTTCTACAAAAGATTAACCCATTGATGGATTGGCAACTGGAGCTGCTGTTAGGAGGCAGGGTCTGGTGGGAGGGAAAGGGTTACTGGGAATGCCTCTTCCCCTCTCCCTTTGCTTCCTGTCTGTCCCAGGTGAGTGCAGTCCCTGATACACACTTTGGCTACCGGGTAGCAGCAATGAAGCCAGCAATGCCCTGCTGACTGCAACCACAAGCCAAACTAAACCTCCACCTTTAGGTTGATTTTCTTATGTATTTTGTCACTATAATGGAAAACTGGCTCACATAAAACAATTTCTTATAGTTTTATAACATTTACAAGTTTGCTTCATCATCTTTGAGTTTTCAAGCAGGAGAACATTACCTTCTAAACCCCAAACATGGAACAAAGCGACCAGAGCTTTTAGAAAAATGAAATCTCTTTTAGCCCTTTGAGAAAACGTGGGGCTTGAACCACCACAGAACTGAGTAACTGGGCTGGCAGGGGTGTAGCCATTCTGCAATGAGGAGCAGATACAAGGACCAAGAAAAGGATGAGTCTTCTTCCCAAAGAGGAGGGTGACGGGTAGACTGTCTCATACTGTTGTCTGGTGACTATCCTCAGGCTTAGATGTAGAGCTTCCCAAACAAAAGAAACAATAGATAATATGAGTAGACTCCACAGCATTAGCACAACCAGAAGCCTGTGAGAGCCAGGTTATCACAGAGGATGGCAGGGCTGGGGGCTGCTGAGTCACGTGCTTTTCCAGGGACAGTGGCCATCTGGATTTCTAGTACACAGTCCTTACATTCCTAATCATTAGTAATTCATTAATTACCTTGCCTTAATCACTCCAGGGCCAGGAACAAGTCAACCAGAAACAGTCTCTGGATCCCAAAGCCTGAGCAATGTCCTTAAGTGAGCCAATCTTATGAAGCAGACCCTGCCTTGTCCGCCTTTTCCTTTAGGATCCACCTGAAGGCTCTTGCTCTTTCCCCTGCTTCCCTTCCTCCTGATGGGCCCACGAATCCTGGTGCTTCCCCACGGGGTCCTGCATGGGTCCATGGGTCGTTGTGGCTCTCCGTTAGGGGACTGCAAGCAAAATCCATCCATCCAATGGTAGTTATCTTCTCCTGATCTGCAGGCTTCACTATACTAAAGAATAATAAACCCTTCACTTAAAACAGAAGGGGAGAAAGAATAAAGGATGGACGTAGAGGAGCCAGAGAGGAGTGAGAGAGGGAAGGGGAAAAGAAGGCAGGTAGGAGGAAAGAGAAAGAGGGAGTAAGGAAGAAATGGAGAAAAGAAGGTAGGGAGAAGGAGCTGGAGAGAGGAAGGAGGGAAAGACAGAAGGAAGGGAGAATGGGAAGGAAGGCGTCTTAGTTTCTACCTTTGTGATGAAACAGTAAGACCAAAAGCAACCTGGGGAGGAAAGAGTTTATTTCACTCACACTTCCACGTCCCAGGTCAAAGGCAGTGTAGGCAGGTTCCCAAGCAGGGCAGGAACCTGGAGGCAGGAGCTGAGGCAGAGGCCACGAGGGATGCTGCTTACCGGTTTGCTCCTCACGGACTGCTCAGTCTGTGTTCTTATAGCACCCAGGACTTCCCATAATGGGTGGGCCTTCCCCCATCACTAATTTAAAAAAGCCCTTTCCAGGCTTGCCTATAGTCTGCTCTTATGGGAGCAATTACTCAACTGATGCTCCCTCCTCTCAGATGACTACACCTTGTTTCAAGTTGACATAAACTATCCAGCACGGAGGGGAAGAGGGAAAAGGAAGGAAGGAAAAAAGAAGAAAGGATGTAAATAGAGAGGACAGAGGAAAGGGAGGGAAAGAAAAAGAAAGGAAGGGAGAGAAGCTAGCTGAAGAAAAATAAATCATGGATGGCAGAAGCAGACAAGCAGGTAAGGGAGCCCCTGGGGTGGTCCCAATGACAGGTGATAATGTCTTGGACCTTTGAGGTGGCAGTGGAAGGAAGGGAAGAAGTGGATGAATTTGAACCTTTATGTAGCATCTATAGGCCTTGCTGTTGGGGGGTCAGGGGATCAAGAACATTTGGGCCTGCGATGTAGCTCACCAATAGGCAGTTTAGCACACTGAGGGGGATTGGAGAGAATGGATCTTGGCTTGGTGTCTCGATCAGCTAGGTATCTGAGTACCCTTTCCTGAGATAGAAGGATGGAGTAGGAACAGATTTGGCCTTCCTGGATGGATTACCAAACAAGTAGGTAAACTTCACTGGGTCTTAGTGACTTCATCAGCACAAGGTAGATGTCCGTGTCGACTCCCTAAAGTCCAGAGGCTAAGTGAGATGAAGCAGTGCATGGAAGAATCCTGAAACATAGGGAGTAACGGCGGTGACGACAGTTCCTACTGTGTGGTGCAAATGAGGAGGGGCTGGAGGATTGCTGGAAAGGCGAGTAGAGCTGATGGCATGCCAGGTGAGCTCCTGTGGACCTACTAAGATGTAATCAAGGGAGAGGAGTGAATAGATGTGTATTTTAAAGCTATGTGATTGTGACTGCCATGTGAAGGACAGTTTGAAGGGAAGCAAGAAAATACAAGGAGACCAGCCAGGTGACCAGCTTCTTGTTGAATTAAAGCTGGCCGCAGAAGAAGACAAATGGATGGACAGGTAGCAGGTGAAATTGATAGTTCACAAATACAAGCATGCAAATTAATATTAAAATCTCTAAGTTCTCTTTAATGTCAACTGAAATCTGATCCCCGAAGCTCTACCTCTGCCATCCTGCTGATGGTAAAGGCAGTCTCATATCCAGTCCATCTTCTGCCCATATTCCTTGTTTCCTACTCATTAGGCAGAGTTACTAAAAGACCCTGGGCCTCACACGTCACCAGTGTTCCCTAGTTTGCATAGAGATATGTGGCGCTCTCCTAGCCTGTGTGGTCCTTTCATGCCTGGAGAGCTTCTGAGTTACCATTAGGAAAGGAAACTGGGCAGGGATGTCCAAGGTCTATTCTTCCTCTCAAGTCACCTCCAGGGACTAGCTCGGGAGGAGCTGTTTCCTATCTCCTCAGGAAAAGGCACACATCATTGTGCAAATGAGGCTCGCTATTGAATTAGGGACACCAGTTAAAGACAAACAGATCAGCACCTGCTGTGGCTGTTGCTGGGGCAGGGACAGGTGTGCACATGCCTGGTCATGTATTGCTATACATGCTGGGCATACAGGGGCCACACAACTGGCTTCAGAGGTAGAAGAGGCAACAGGATCTCCTTTCTGCCTTAGCTGATGGAGAGCAATGAGGGACCTTACAGGAGTAGGTGGAGAATACAGTTTAGGTTTACTTGAGCTCAGGCCTAGGAGCACTGATCCGGTTCTCAGCTTTCAGGGAAGATGAATAGGTCCCTTAGATCACTTTCTGAGTGGACACTAACCCCTCTAGGATGCTCTCTTCTTCCTGTCTCCTTTCCTTCTTCCTTCTTGCCACTTCCTGTAATTGCTCATCCTCCTTTCCTTCCTTCCTTCCTTCCTTCCTTCCTTCCTTCCTTCCTTCCTTCCTTCCTTCCTTTCTCCCTCCCTGAGACAGGGTTTCTCTGTTGTAATTCTGTCTGTCCTGGAACTCACTCTGTAGACCAGGCTGGCCTTGAACTCACAGGGATCCGCCTGCCTCTGCCTCCTGAGTGCTAGGATTAAAGGCATGCACCACCAGCGCCCTGTGTAACCTTGTTCTTTTATTCCTGCCTGACTCTCTTTTCTCATCTCCTCTCAGGCTCCAGGCTGAGTAGAGACTCCCTGCTTTATTTTGGAGTTCCATCATGGATCTGAAGAGATACCTCATGGTTGTTAATAAAAGGCTTTGCTCCTGCTCATCAGGAAGGAAATCATGCCCGATACTGGAAACCTAGCCAACCACCCAGAATTAGTGGGTTATGGATCATAGAGGAAAATCTACAACCGCCACTTTATTAAACCAGTATGATTCCTAAATGCATTCCAAATATTTATCCTTACCTGTACAGGTAAGTGCGGCTCTCGCCCCATCAAAGAAGCTTCTCTTTGCATCAGACTGAGACCATTGCAGAAACCCAAAACTTCTCAATATGTAGAGAGCAAGTGATTGTCCAGCTCTAGTGGATCCATCTACGATACACCCCTGTACGCAAGGCGTAGGGAATGCCTTGGAAGAGGAGGTGGGAAGAGTGTAAAGGCCAGAGAATCGGGATGTCTGCTGTGAGCTTGTGTCTTCCAAGAAACGACAGGGAAGCCACACCCACGATACCTCAACAGTATGGTGGCCTAAGCAAGACCTGAAAAAGGACAACACCAACACACTCACTAACATGACATGAGGAGATCTCATGGGGCCTGACTTCTAGAAAAAGGAGCTATAGGCAACTAAAGAATGCCGAAATCAGAAGAAATAATCTTTCCCATGGATAAGTCCCTAATTGATTACTCAATATCAAGAGGTCATCCCTGAAATCATATAGAGAATATTAGACAGACCAAGCAGGTTGTATTTATATAGTTGGGCTCTCTCTCTCTCTCTCTCTCTCTCTTTCTCTCTCTCACATACACACACACACACACAAATGCATTTGAAACCCCCCTTCTCTCTCTCTATATATATATATTTATACACACACACACACACACACACACACACACATATGAAAAAGAGGGCATGCATTTGGGATGGTTCATGTGAGGATATATGGGAGGGAGAGAGGAAAGACAAGAGGGAGAATGAGTAATTGTATTTTCACTGAAGAAAAGCATTTTAAAAGGGGGCTTGCTTCCCCTTATCAGCCATGTTCTCTCCTACTCCTCCATCAGGGAAAGTCCAGAGAAGACAGGCTTCACCTTTGGCCAGTTGCTTCAAGTTCAAGTTTCTGTCAGGTCAGGGTGACACGTGTATTCATCTTGGTTGCTAATTTTGCTAAACAAACACACAACAGAAAATCCAAACATGCCTGCCAATACAGAGTATCCGAGCCAGTTTGGCATGGCATTTTAGCAATTGAGTGTGCAACAGCTCATAGTCACGTTGCTGCTATTCTAAGGTCTGTATTTAATGCTGAATGTGTTTGACAGGGTCAAATAGGGGACTGAAGGGGCAAACAAAAGCCAGCGGCTGTGGCCATGAAGCTTGGCTGCAGGATGAGCCACTTGGAGGTGGTCTGCTCGGAATGCTTCTTTGTAGGTAGGTTTCTATGTCGCATATGGGATCTTCACTAGCTCATAGTGCTCGTCACGGCTAGATTGGCATTAGGGACACTGCAGTGAGCCCCTGGCAGCCTCGGATGGCTCTTCTGCGTGCAGAACACATTTCTTGCACTCAGGGAGTAAAAGACAGCTGTCTGGATGTGCTTCACTGACATAAATTTGGCTGTCTCCTCCTCAAGATGGAAGGTGCCAGATCTGAGTGACCTTACAGGGGCAGAGGAGTTAAGCCATAATGGTGTACGCACTGGAGTAAAAATCCTGAGGCTGCTGAAGAGACTACACAGCAAGCTGTGGACGAGTGGCATGTTTGTCTGTCCCCTAACATAACTCCAGATAAATTGGGAGTAAAGAACTCAGAGCTGGGGATGGAGAGATGGCTTATTGGTTCAGAACACATACTGGTCTTGCAGAGGATCTGAGTTCAGTTCCAGGTACCTCCATCCGGTAGATCACAACCAAGTATAATTCCAACTCGAGGGAATCTGATGCCCTGACCTCTTCAGGCACTGAACCCTTATGTAGGTACTCAAACATGTATTCATAATTAAAAGAAAAAATCATAAAAAAGAGAGAAAAAAAAAAAAACCCTCCAAGACTGAAGAGACCAGGCCAAACCACACATGTTTATCTGGAGTTGTGAGTCAGGATGAAGATTCCAAACTCCTGCACCGTGAGTCTCATAACCTGATGCTGTAACCAGCTAGTATGAAAATGCATACTGAAACTAAAGACTAGACTTAACACTTAAGAAAAATGAGGCCCAGGTCATAAGGCTGTGAGCCCTGGAAATGACTCTTTATTTCTATTTATAATGGCTCAGCATTCACAGAAGGCCTTGAGCCTTGGATGGCACAAGTGGAAATATCTGACAGGTAGAGAGCGAGGGGCAGATTCTGTGGCAGGGAGAATAAAAGGAGCTAAGTCCCTCAGCATCCTTGCTAACACAGTACTGGGGAGGATGAACCATCTCCATACGCCTATTGAGACGCCACGGCCCTGTCGATGGACCAGGACCTGGCGAGGAAGGCTGCTGAATCTGATGTCCCTAGCCTGTGGCTGTGCCCGGAGGGCAGCTTTCACTGATGAGGCTATTCATTAATACAAGTTCATCAGCATCCCACAGACAGCTTGGGGCCATTTGTTTGCTTGTCAAGCTGGGCGTTGCTCTCTGCCAGGCTGCAAGAAGCTGACATTAATATTTTTATCAGCCTGACTTTAGGAGGTCAGGTGGGATTATTACAGATGACATCTCCCTGATCTTAGCAAATAAAATGGATTAAAATTTGCTGAATCAGAAAGTCTGGCCCAACAGTTAAAAGCTACAATATATTATGGTGTGAGATCATGTCCGCTTGCTTTAACTGGAGAACATTGTTTTAGCTCAGGAGACTCCAGAGCTGTGATTCAAGAGAAGCAGGAGAGCGCTGGTTGGAAAGGGTGTGGAGGTATCCTTTGTATCAGGGATTGTCTTCCTGCCAATCATAGGTCCCATGAGCATGACTTGCTTTCCCCACTTTCTCCTTCATTCTATGTATGGACTTGACTGGGCTACAGGGTACCTACACATAGGCCCACACATTACCTTGGGTGTTAGCATGATAGAAACACACATCTGGGTAAGAGCAGACGGAGTGAAGAACATTGGCCTCCCAGGTGAGCCTCACCCAATCTGTTGAAGGCATCTGAAGAATGGCAGATTGAGTAAGTTCTTTCTGTCTGTCTCTAAGCTGAGAGACCTACCTTTCCCACCTTTGGTCTTGTATTAGACTGCAGCATATTCCATCCGCTTTCCAGGTTTGGATTCACAGTCCATGATGGTATGAGCCAATTCCTTATGATATATGTATACACACACACACACACACACACACACACACACACACACACACACGTCTAATTGGTTCTGTTTCTCTGGAAAACGCTGACTAATGTTATGTACAAAGTTATAAACAAATTGTGGAATCAGGCACGAGCCAAGGAAAACTCTGGAATCCCTCCATATCAGATGGTACAGCCTTACCAGTGTACGCACCCTTAGAGACGATCTGATCCAATCTTTATGTTGCAAGTTGAGAACAGAGACGAGAACGGGAGGTAGTTGGCTAGGGTGTGGGCAGAGACCTGTACAATGGCTGAGCTCGGCCCAGCCAGACCTGCTGAGTCCTTGTTGTGCTCTTTCATCTGCATTCTCCCACATGTGAGTGGGCATATACATGCACATACACATACATATGCATGCATATATGTTAAACGCACGCACACGTAATCAAACATGCTGCACATGCATGCATAGTCATGTGCACCCATATACACGCACATGTGTAATATGTACACAGACACACATCTCAGACCTTCCTAGACCTTCAAAGAGAAGCCAGTTAACCAAGGTCACCGACTCCGCCTGGCAAAGGCAGCACACTTTTTGTCGTGATTTCTGTCACCAACAAGGTCACTGGAGGATGTTTTTATGTCTGTATCTTATCAGTGACTGCCTGCCAGGCTGCTGTGAGCTGCCAAGGGACGCTGGAACCAAGGCACATCTGGATTGGCCATGGCTGTAGTCCTTCTCAGGTGCCTGTGGCTTCTTAATCCCAAAGTGACCCCTGGCATTCCTTCCCCTGTGATTCAACCTTTTGTGTGTGTCAAATCTGAGAGTATATGCATCCGATAGAATTTCTATCTCGATTATTATGTTGTATGACCCAATCATGAGGTTAAGATTGATAATCAGGGCTGGGCATGATGCAGAAACAGAGCATTTGTCCACAATAATCAAGGCCCTGGATGCAGCCTCCAGTACCTGTCTATCAACTGGCCAAACAATAGATAGTGGATAGACAGACTGACAGACAGACTGAAAGAAAGATAAATGTGTAGACAGGTAAATAGATCAGTAGATATAATTAACACATATTAACAAGACAAGTAAACGAAATGGAGATTATGTAAAGGACACAAGTCCTTTAAATCTGGCTCTAGAGTACAGAGGCAGAGCTGTCAGATTCAAAGCACGGGTCACAGTCCTGGACTGGCAGAGGTCAGACCCTGATACCATGGTTTGACAATGGAGGCCACGGTAGGAGGGCAGAAGTGGCTGGAAGCAGTGGCTCCAACTAACAGCCTACAAGAAAACGAGGCTGTCAGTCCTGTATCTCCAGGGAGCTGACTTCTGCCTCCACGCCGAATGAGCTGAGAAGGGTCAAGTCCCAACACAGTCCACCAACCTTGCAACTTCAGACTCGGAGAATGCAGGCTCGTAAATGTGTGCTGTTTTGTGGCAAAATATAAACAGCATTAGGACCTGAATGTCCGTAGGTTCTGGGAAGCAGAGTCACCACTGTGGGTTCCTGCTTCCTGGTCCCCTCCACAGGATATTCAAGCTCAACCGCAGGAGGGCGTGGAGGGAGGGCCCCCAGACCCAGTGCAGGCCAGCGTTCTCACAGTCTACAGGGACAGATGATGAGCACAGGTTTCCAGAAGCAGCAGACTCCTAACCAGGGTCATGGTGTTTTTCTATGGCGTCCAAGAATTTAAATCTTATACCTCATTCTCGGAGGGAGAGAAGCCCTCACCCAGCCAGAGCTGGGGCTGGTGCAGATCCCCACTGACCTGGATTTTACCCCCATAGAGCGATGGCCATAGCTCTATCCTTGAACTTGTCCATCATGAGTGAGATCTTGTGGGGATCCGCATCTGATTCCCTCTATCCCGGCCAGACTGTCCTTGGTCTCCAACAGTGTGTTTGGGGCTTTTCTCTGGCCACCTCCCAAGCTGTAAGGCACCTGAGAAGATCAAGTTCAGAGAGGGAAGGCTTATTTTCGCTCACAGTTTTAGAGGCGCAGTTGGCTGACTGCTGTGCTTCTTACTGGCTTGTGGGGTGGCAGAGCATCATGGGAAAGGACGTGCTGAAGAAAAGCTGGTCATTTGGTGGCAGCCAGGAAGCAGAGAGAACAACAGCCTTGGGAAGAAAAGAGCTTGCATCTGGTACCTGTATTCTTTCTTCATCCAATTTTGTTTCAGCAAGACCCTGGCCCTGACTGTGCTCCCCACATTCAGAGCAGGTCTTTCCACCCCAGTTGTTGTCTCACATGTCAATTATCTCTGCAAACACCCTCAAATATACACCCAGAGTTGTGCTTTACTAATCTCCTGAGTGTCTGGCAATCCAGTCATGTTGACGGTCCACAGGTGGATCATCTTTTCGGAGACGGTGCATGTTTAGGAATTGACACAGAATGTAAAATAAGAACCCTGCATATCCACGTGGGAGCCGATAGTGACAGTTGGAAGAAGAGACAGAAGTGGAAGACAAAGCCCCACTCCCCGATCCACACCCAGAAGCACTGGGAGGAGAGGCTGGATCACACCTGTACAAGGCTTGGCTCCAAACAGCCTCATCCCACCCTCCGCTCCAGCCTCATGCCCCTGCCCCCATCCCAGTGGGCCATAAGTACAATCTCACTTAGAGAAAAGCATTCTAGGCTAATGGGCTCCCATTTAAGGTCCTTACTCTTTCTCTGGGCTTGGGTAAAAAGGTGTTCCCCTCTCTCAGGAATGGAAATACCAGAGTCAGCTCCTGGACAGCTCCAACAACTTTAATCAATATAGGGCCCTGGAGACCACGGTTACATCTAAGGATCTGTGTAGTACCTGGGCTCTCTCTTCTGTTGGCTGCCTTTTCCTCCAGGTCCTCTGTGGGCTGCCTCTATCAGAACACGGGTCTCGTACCCCTGCCCACCCCTCTGCAGAACACCCTACCTCTCTCCGCAGCCTGAGGCATACTCCTTGTGCCTTACTTTCCCTCATCCTTTCCAAGGACAATGGGTGGAGACTCAAGTTTCTCTTGCTTCTCTGTGCTTACTCCGTCCAGGTCCAGCGTGGGACCTTCCCATCCTGGAACTGTCCAGGGGAGAAAAGCAGCACCTCCCCATGCAGTATGGATACTGCCGTGTAGCGCGTGACTTCCGGTGGCGGGAAACTGGCCACTTTGCAAAGAGGCAGTGGGAGCTCTCACATCTGCCAAATCTAATCTGAGGTCTTCAGAGCAAGCCCAGGACCGCTTTGACTTGAGGGAGGCTGCCACACCCATTAGTCCTGCACCCTTCACCCCAGGGACCTTCGGTTTCCTCTCCTATGCTTCTGTTAGTCAGATTTTTGCTGCTGTTACAAATACTTGTTTAGAATAATTTAAGGGAGAAAGGATTTATCATGGCCCACGGTTCAGAAACTCCAGTCCACATTCAGCTAGCTCCACCAGCCTGTGAGAAGGCAGGAACTTTGTGTGGAGAGGGTAGGGAAGAGTGAAGCTGTTTTTTTACTGTGAGAGGGAGGGAGAGAAGGAAAAAAGGAGAAGAGAGAGTGAAGGAGAGAGAGGAAGAGAGAGGAGAGGACACGATATTCTCCACAAGGACAAGATATGTCCTACAAAGGGACACCTCCCCCACCCCTAGCTACTTCCTTCCCCCAGTCAGGCCTCACCTTCCACGGGTTTTACCCCTTCCTGATACTCCATCCAATTATGAATCTGATAAAGTCAGAGTCCTTCAGCTCATTAAAGACATTTCCTCTCCAAGCCATATTTCAGGAAAATGACCACAGCATCATCCTGGCTTGGGGATGTCTTTCCTCCCACTCACGCTGGGCCCTGGGTCTAACAGGCTATCTGGGCCTGGAGTCCTACCCCAGGCTCAATGGGGAAGCAGGGTGTGGGGCAGGGAATAGGGGAGGAGAGCCGCAGTAAGGGAGTGACTTCCAGCCCTGCAGAGTGGTCACCTCTCCACTTTCCATTTCCCTTTATAATGTCAGAGCGTATTCTGCAAATATTGTCGCTGCCAACAAGACCATCAATTCCTGTTCACAAAGACTATTCTGAATTCTAGCAATGCATAAAAATCGGCTCGTTACTCCCAGGAGCGAAAGGGCTCATCCTCCCTGGAAACAGAAAGAAGGGAGGGAAGTGACTGTAGTTTCCTGAAAGCAGAGGGAGACTGTCTGCTGCTGTCCTCAGAAGGATGCCATTGTTGCTGGACCAGCCTAGGAGGCATCTCCCTGGGGAGGTCTGTCCTTTGGCCTCCACCAGAGGGAACCAATGAAATTATATTGAAGTCACACCCCTGTAGGCAGGATCCTGGGTGAAGTGCCTGACTCCGCTCTGCTGCTGACTGGTCCCTCATGGACCCCTCCGCATCTTTTTCTTTCCCTCTCCACAGTCTAACCACTGTTTCTTCATTCCCAAACCTGCCATCTGAGTCTAGCTCCAGTCACTTTTTCCGACAGGGTTGCCACTTTCATTGTGTATGTGGTCTTGGGGTTTTGAACACAAGATTCTGGACATGCAAAGAAAGCACTCTGCCACTGAACCTTGGGCATTTGAGATCGGGTCTTGTTAGGTAACGCAGGCTAATTTCGAGCCCCAGATACTCCTGTGCCACATGTGGATGCTCCACACTCACAGTTTCTTGGGTGACCTCCAATTTTCATGCCCGCCACCCATGAAACCATTGCCCACGTTGTCCTGCATGGCCCGTGTCTGATCCCATCTCTTACAGCCTATCCCTGCAGCCCAGAGAGTTTGGTGCGTTTTGTATTCTGTCCCTCCACTACCTAAACTCACCAAAGTTTGGATCTTCATGCAGTTCTCAGGTCCTGCGCATTCCAGCTTTTGACACTTGTCCCCTGGGCTCTGCTCACTGACTGTCTCTCCACCTTTAGATTCTGACAACTTCATTCCTGCCTCAGGGCCTTTGTACACGCTGTTTCTTCTGTCTGCATCACTGCAGTTCAGACCACCTCTCAACTCATTCCAATTGGCCTCGGTCAGTCTAGTCAGTATCTCTTTTTCAGGGTGCTCCGTTAAGCACCCAACTGTTCCGGGTGCTTCTTTGTGGCTCTGGATTGTCTTTGGCTTCATGATGCCATGCTCTCTGTCTTCAGATTGCTATTCCTATACCCAGGAGAGAATTTGTCACATGTTTGGACCTGGGAGTCTAGGACCATGGGCTGTACCTTGTGAGGGGAAAGCAGAACACTCCTCTGTGGACACCGCTGGCTGACTTTTCACTCTCAAACAAGAGATGGGGCTGTGCCTGGGAGCTTAATCAGTGGACCCATTTTCCAAAGGGGCCGCTGGGCTGATACACCCCCAGGGTTCTGCTGATAGGTGTTGGACACAGGTGTGTGGAGGATGAGGCACCAGACAAGGAACAGCAGGTCCGATGGTTACAAATTCTCCTCCCCAGACACTGAGCTCCTGGCTCTGATTGACACAACCACTGGGGTATTTATTAATCGCACTGGACCCAGCTCAGGGAAATGGAAGGGGACCCCATGGAGGCACCAGGTTAGACCTGAGGAAACCCTTCTGTAGAGGATGGAACATCTCTGATGTTGAGTTCTTGGATCTTGAATTATTTTCTGCATGTGTTTATCAACACTTTAACCATTGCTTTGAACGCTGCTTCCAACTGGACCTGTGAGAGGCCCTCATCACCATTGTTGTGATTAACCTTGACTGGATGAAAAATTCCTAGATGAGACTTATCTCCAGTGTGTATTTGAGGAATTTCCAGAGATAACTGGAGCCAATGGATAAATCCAATAGATTGGTTATAGATGTTGATTCAGGGCAAAAAGGCAGTTTATTCTTTGGCTTATTCAATCCCTGGTCCTAGTCCTGGAGCCCTGGAGCATTTTGGTCTTTGTATAATCTAGAACATTTAAGCTCTGAGACTTACTGCTGACTGAGCCACTCTGACTACCTCCTTCTGAACTCAGAGCTGTACTGAACTCTGACTCTTCTGGTTGGCTGATTCAACTCATTCGCTGTTCTGGCTCAAACTCTTCTCCAAGCTGCTGGTTCAAACTGGCTTTCTGAGCCAGCTGGCTGTTTCTGACGGAACTCTTCTGATTCCAGCAGACTCTGGCTGATTCTTTGACTGCCTTAGACTGAACTGCTCTTCTCGGCTTCAAACTAACTTACTCTTCCCATTGATTTTCCTTAGACTGCATCAGACTGCTTCAAACTGCCTTTGTGTCTCTGTGAGCTCTCGCGGTTCCATATTGTTTCAGTCAGCCTGTCTTTATCCCCTATGTGCTCTCTGAACTGAGAACCTGCTTTTCTATTGTGAGTATTGGGCATGCCCTCATTCTGACTCACTCTGCCAACTCTTCCTCTGATTTGTCACTTTCCCTGCCCTTCATTCTGACTCATCTCAGACATTGCTTCCTGTCTGACACTGACTTCTGAGCTCTGCTTCCTGTCTCTGTTTCTCTTGTGGATTAAAGGCGTGTGCTAGCACTGCCTTCTGAACACTGGGATTAAAGGTGTGTACTAACATTCTACATTCAACCAGGACCACACAGGCCTTTGAATGTGATCCTTTCATATAGACATCTAAATGTGATTCCTTCATATAGACCCTTAGATTTGATTCCTTCCTAGCTATCACACAGGCTTTTCAACGTGATCCTTTCCCAAAGCAGTCACATTACTGGATCCCTCAACAATTGATGTTCTGCTATTCATTGTCTATGACTTCATAATACAATGGCATTCTTAGGACTGATAAACAGTAGGAGCTGGACCTGACTGGAAGAAGTCCTTGGGGTTACATGTCACTTCATCTTCTGCTTCTTGTCTGCCATAAACAATTTCTAACCACCTTGGGAGAAACTGTGACCCAAAAGAAATTCTTTTCCCTTAAGTTGTTTCTGCTGAGTATCAGAGCACAGTGATGCAAAGTGACTAATTTGGCTGCGTTCCTACCCATCCACAGAAGAGTAAGTAGGATGGAGGAAAAGAGGGGGTAAGGATCCTTCATCCTCCTAATACCCACTCCAGGTAGCTTCTACAAGTCTGGGCATATTCAGGAACACATCCGATAAGATGTGATGTGGTCACCCCGGCATGCGGAAGCCTTCTCTGCCCACTTCAGGCCTCTACTGATTTCAAAAAGCAGCGAGGTTGCTGACAGTCTGAGTTGTCATCAGCACGCTCGTAGCCAGCTGTGCAGACAAACCACATCGGTGTGGCCGGGGTGGAAAAGCAAACGAGGGTGACAGCATTTGCTAAAAACTTTCTGTGTCTTTGCAAACTTGACCCTACTCTCGGGAGGCAGGAAGAGCAAGATCCATTGTCCACAGGACCAGCTGAGGCATAGACACCAGGCAATGTAACCAGGCTCTCACAGCCCATGAGGAGCAGAGCCCAGGTGTGAGCCTGCAAGATCTGTGCACAGCTCCGCACCGCAGCCTGCAGACGATGGAGCTGGGCCTCGCAGGCGGCATCAAAGGGCTGCTCCGTGACAGCTGACAGTGATTGGTAATATCAACAGCTCCATCGTTTAATTAGCTCTTGAAAACAATCCATTCGCTCGCCTAGTTTAAATCTGTCACCCTCCGCCGACATGCCAGGACTGTTAAAGAGCTCCCTCTTTGCAGCTAGTGTAAGCCGAATTCTAACCTTACCCATGTCATAACACGTGCTGGGTTTAGGGAGTGGCAACTAAAAACTGCCGGCTCATCAGTGAGAGAGAAGCCTACTGTTGCATTTCTGGGTCCCCTTTCTGCTCTCTAGAGAGCCCCCCCCCACCAGTTGTCTCAGCATCAGAGAGTGGCAGCATTCCATTGGTGGGTACTCTCCCCCAGTGCCCGAGGTGGGAGGCTTTGCTAAGTGAGCAGGGCTCTTACATCCTGCTTTCTAGCAGTGTGTCCGTGTTTCCTGTCATCCGGGGATGAGGCAGGACCAAGGAGCTTTCTTTCCCCTGCATGGGCACTCTGTGTGTGGCTGGTTGGTCTCTTCCTTTCTCCTCACATTCGATGGGGCCCTTTTATATCAGTTACAATCCACGGTGCTAGCCTGAGGCTGTCGCTTCAGGTGTTGAGAACGAATGAAGGAATAAGTGAATTATACTGTTCTTGTATAATTTTGCCTTTACCATTCCTAAATCAATTCTATTTTAGGTAAAAAAAAAATCTACCCTACCCCCCATTACCAGCTCACTGTTTTAAATGAGCTTGCTTTGGAGGACAAGCTCAGCTATTACAATGTGTGTAGACACAGCCAGTGTTAAAGGAATGGTTAATTAATACTGGTGCAAGCACAGAGGCAGCAGTTCCCTGGCCTGCAAGTCTAGCCTTGCAGCTACCGTCTCCCCTGAGGAATTCCTCCACGGGCCTCCCTGAATAGCTGACCTGGGCCATGTGGCTGTTAGCTAGTAAATATCAAGTCACAGGCCCCTGGAGGAAAGTAGCATCGAGAGTACACAGTGCACAGACTCTCCCTGCTGAGTGGATGCCTTGACAACGTGATTGCTAATGGAGGCATGGAAAGGGAAAGCCATCTGGGAGGCCAGGCTGAGGACCGTGCAGTCAGGCAGTGTCTCGGGTAGGAGGCTGGAGACGTGCTGGGTAGCAGCACTGCCCCAGGGGAATCTGTTAATATCCGTGGTCTCGTCTGCAAAGGCGTTGTGAGGTCAACAGAGACCTGGGCTGCTCTTTCACCTGTAGGGCGTTGTTTGGCTCTGATGTTCATTGTCAGGGATCAACTAAGATTGCTTGCTTTATGGATTTCACAGCTCGCAGAACTGGGATTGACACACCAGGCGGTGGCCCCTCTTTTTCACCTTGCTGGGGATCTGAGCGGTGTGTGGTGTCTGCTCCTGTTCCCGGTTAGCAGGCGGGCTTGGTGAAGTATGGAGCTGGCTGGGGTTCTGGCAGTGTCAAAGGGAGGGGAGAACCACGATTTGGTGACAACTGCAACCTTAACAGAAGAGATCTTAATGTCTAACCATGGTCCCATCACACTGGGCCGCATCCATTTCCGCCAGGGGATACCTTGTGACGGCGACACACGTGTGTGTCAGCTAATTTTGCGTCACTGTGACAGAATACCTGAGCTAACGGACTGAAAGCAGGAAAGGTTGCTTTGGCTCAGGGGTTCAGAGAGTTCAGCCCATCGTTTTAAGCTGGTGCAAGGAAGAACCATCACGGCAGGGGTGGCTCAGGAAAACTACCTGGAGGCAGACAGCAGACAAGGATGAGACAAAGGAGGGTCCAGGGACCAAGGTTTTCCCTTCCTAGTCACCCTCCCAATGACTCATTTCTCTAATCAGACCGCATCTCTCTCAGTTCTACACCTCTCCATTAGTCTGCCTGATTATGAACCCCTCTATGGATCAAGGCTTTATGTCATAGCTCTCAGGATCCAATAGCTTCTCAGTAAAAACACCAGATAGAAGTCAGGCCAGATTAAATGAACCCTGATTTTTTTTGTTGTTGTTTTGTTTTGGTTTTGGTTTTGCTAGGAAACCTGTCCTGTGGTTAGTTCCAAAACTTCATAAAGAAAGCCCCTTCCCAGGGACTTGAACATCCTTCCCAGGGAAGAAGCAGAGCTTCTGTTGCAGTGGCCTTTGCTCAGCAGGCCTGGCATTCCCACAGCACTTTCTCCCTGCCGGTGCATCCAGAAGCACTGTATCTTTAGCTTTTCCCTGGCTCGGTGAGCGCGGCCCTGGTTCACTGTATCACAGCTGGGTAGCATGAGTGCAGGCGTGGGTTGTCCAAGGGGGTGGGTTCCAAATGGTGTCTGTCTCACTCTGCAACCCTGTGGGAAAAATAGAGTTCTGCGAGCTCTTACGCGCTGATCTGTCAGCTCAGGGAAATGAACAGGATTAGATAAATAACTCGGTGAGTGGCCACTGCAATATCCAGTACTAGAGAATTGGAAAAAGATAAATGTCTATCTTCTTTGATTAGAATACACACACACACACATACACACACACACACACACACACATACACACACACACAAGCATATATACACACATGCACACACACATATGTACACACACATGCACACACATACACATGCACACACACATGCACACACATACACATGCACACACACATGCACACACAGAAGCACACACACACACACACATCTGATTTGAGATGGCTTTGAAATGGCAAGAAAATGGAAGGTCAACTTCTATTTCCTTCTTTCCTTCCAATTCTCTCTCCCTTCTGCCATCCCTTCCCTTCCCTCCCCTCCCCTCCCCTCCTCTCTCCTCTCCTCCTCCCTTCCTTCTTCCTCCTTCTCTCTCTCTTGTGCCATTTCTAAGTCTCTGTTTACTGTGGTAACTGGGGACAATGATAGAAAAACAGTGGTATTGGGCACTGCTCCATGGAACACTTTCTCATGCCTGAGCATTATAAAGTGTTTTACATACATTAATATGTTGTGATAATTAAAGGAAGGGTACTCAGAAGTACTTAGAACAGTGTCTGTCATACAATAGATACGTCATGAGTGTTAATGACAGGGCCGTGATATATTCAGCATGGATGAGGTCCTTGCTGTCTCTGTTAGACACCCCAACTACACCCACACCCACCCACAGCTTAGTTCATATTTGTGTGTGTGTGTGTGTGTGTGTGTGTGTGTGTGTGTGTGTGTGTGTGTGTTTGACTCTTTCTCAAATAGACTCATTTTTGAGCTACCTATATGAGATTTCCCAGAGGGTACAGAATCTCTCTGAGTATTTTTGCTTGTTTTTAAAAGTCTTTAACTGGATGAATGGGTCAAGCAGCTCTTTGTTTCTCCATGTTTCTTCTGTCCAGCACTGAGAACTGAAACTTCTGGAGCTTGTCACTTGAAAGTCTTTCTGGGAACAGGATAGCCAGTGGCTTTGCTTGTTAACTGTGAGTGTGGTCATTGCCAGTTGCTGCTGGTGGGGTGTCTTCTCTTCATCTTTGTGCTGAACAGGCAGGGAGGGACACACTGTCCCTCAGGAGTGCTGGAAGCAGGTGCTGGCCTGGCTGCTTCCTAACCTGCTCACCCCAATGACAACTGCAACCTGAGGGCCAAGCTCCTGGTGACCCAGATGTGCTCTGACGTTTAGTTAGCGAGCCTCTGGAACAATCCAGAGCCCAATCCCTGTGTGCCCAGAATAGAACACATGTGAATAAGAACGTCCTTGTTAGTGTGAACGATTGCGTTAAAATCATAGCGACATTTCAGTAGCCATTTCAGGGTGCTTTAAGGATGTTATACCCCATGATCAACTCAGGTTTCCCCAACCTGTGGGAGAAGGAACAGACCCTTAGAGGGATGCTCAAATCTCTAAGACTTGCCAGCACTAAGCAGTCAATGGGGGTAACTGAGATGTGTCCTGACACTGATTTTAGGGATGGAGGATGCTCGTTTTACAAGAACCAGGCTACTATGGCTCGACTAAGCCAGCAGCAGAGGTCCTGATGGTGAAAGGATGCTATGGGGCCTGGAACTTTTATCCACGCCGGTCCATTCCCCAAAACCTAGCATGTAGTAGATTATCAAGAACGTCTCCCACTCAGCCTGACTTTCTGTATGAGCGTCTCGGGGTGGGAGGCCTGGCTTCGGGTACCTACTGCTTCTCCAACATAGAGGAGGCGTGTTGCTAAAGCCAGTTTCTCTCCTTCGGTCACTAGGGTTGCATGACAGCCAGCGTGACGCTGAACAGGGCAAAGAGCACACAGTTGCAGAAGCCAGATGGTTGTTTCTGAATTCAATTCCCGCCTGCTGCCAACCTGCTTTGAAATACAATCCATCACTCCCCATGATGGATGCCTTTGAACTTAGGAACTCAGCTCTTGAGAAGTGGAGGAGGGAAATTGAATGGCAACTGTTCCTATTTCTCCAAGAGAGGTTCTACAGTGGCCTGGGGTGGTGACAGCTCCGAAAATGGTGTCACAGCTCAAATTAGTGCTGAGCAGGCATGGGGCACTGGAGTCTTCAGGGCCTACTGCTCTGATGCATGGCTGAGGTGCCCTGGGACATAGTTACCCGGCACTTCCATC
Source organism: Cricetomys ansorgei (assembly GCA_026225945.1). Classification (NCBI taxonomy): domain Eukaryota; kingdom Metazoa; phylum Chordata; class Mammalia; order Rodentia; family Nesomyidae; genus Cricetomys; species Cricetomys ansorgei. The sequence goes on from JAMJFZ010003200.1 coordinate 838,307, forward strand.
AGCAGCCCTGCGGACAACTTCGGCTTCACTTAGGAAATCTAAAGTCTCCAAGGCCTCTGGGAAGGACATTTGAGAAGGGGGTGGCAGAAGGGTAATGGCACGGTGTGATGGGAAGAGAGAAAGAGAGACAAAGTGGAAGTCGTGAGTGGTCAGAGAAAAATTTCAAGAAAGGTGAGTGCACAGGCGGTGGTGGTGGTTGAGGGTCCACACAGCCTTCCCAACATGCACTTCTGACCTTTGACCTGTCAACATCATGGAGGATGAGAAAGAACAGACACCTTACAAGAAACAGTCGAAAGGCATCCACAAGGGAAGTGGAGGGTCAGAGAGCCCGGGGGTAGGGGACAGGATTGGAGATGAGGGGACCACATGAGAAATCCTGGGAAAATACTAGTTAAGGACTCATGGAACTCAACTTGCACCCATGGCCTCAAGGCTCATATTTCTGAAGTGAGCCTTGCTGATTGGCAGTGAGACTCATTTAGAAAATTCGAGAATAGGGCTATGGAGATGGCTCAGCAGTTAGGAGCACTTTCTGTTCTTGCACAGGACCAGAGTTCTATTCCCGGCCACATCTGGCAATTGGCAACCACTTGTAGCTCCAGTTCCAGTGGGTCTGATGCCCTCTTCTGGCTTCTGTGGGCACCTGAAACCACATAGTGCACATACACACATGGACATAAAAAATAAATCTATAGAGGATTCAACAAAATTCCCTGCTTTTGATAGGGTGGATCTGTGCTGTGTTAGACATACTCCCTAGCCAAACGTTGCCGCCCACAGTAGAAGAACATGTGTTCATCTTGACTACTGATGGTTGGCCCATGAGAAGAGCTTTCTGTTTCATGCTGATTTTACTGAAATTTGCCATAATCAGTTCTGGGTGCCCCCTAAGCTCAGCATCAAGTCCATCAAACCCGGAAGACAACGAAAGCCATGACACGCAATGTGCATAGCAAAGACTTGGAAAGAGAAGTCAGTGAGCTGATTCCAGACCCCACTACTGTGGACAGTGCAGAGGCTGCCTAGCCCAGCAAAACTGCCTCAGGAGCCCAGGCTTCACCCAAGGAAGTTGCCAGAGCTATGTGACAGAGACAATGGTTCTGGAAAAGCCTCTGGGGGCAAGACAGGTACTAAGACCAAATGAGTCCAGGAATCTGTATTAAAATTTAGATTTTTAGTAAGGACAAATTTCAAGTTCTACGTGGGGGGAACCACAAGAGGACTTCTTTTTATGTTTCAGTTGTAGATAAATACTCAGAGTGAAAGTGTCAGTGTGCAGATTCTGTAGCTGCTTACCTTAATCAGCAGAGGAGCACAGGTTCGGTTGGTCACAAGTCTTTTTATATCAAATATCAGAGATGATTGTGAGGCCAAGCACAAACAAAACTAAGAAAAACAAAGGAAAATGGAATAGATAGTTCCTATGACAGGGAATGAACTCGTGATGGAGCCTAGGAAACCGAGCCACGGGGAGGTAGGAGGTATTTTGGAGTCAGCTTTTGCCCTAGCCTCCCTCTGGAACAACACAGCTATCTCTGCCAGTCCCTTCTTCTGCCACTAGAGGGAGGTAATTAGCATCCCCTAATTGCTGAAGGGCTTCTCGGGGGTCAGGGAGGAACAGTCAGAGGTACGGAAGGGCTGAGTAGGATGGGATTTGCACTATGACTCCTGGAGAGATGAGACGGCAGTTCACTGGCTGGATCGAGACCCTCAAACGAGCCAGTGGTAGTTTTCCTTTCAAAGACAGGACTAGGGGATGGAATGAGCGGAGTGAAGCCCTGGGCCTTATTTGTTGATTAATTAGTTTATGCATGTATGTATTCATTTGTTTATTTGTGTGAATATGTGTAGGAGGGCATTCAAGGTCAAAGGACAACAGCTCAAGGGAGTTGATTCTCTCCTTTCACTCTGCGGGTCATGGGGATCAAACCCAGGTCATCATCAGGCTTGGAGGCAAGCCCCTTAACCCACTGAACCATCTTGCTGGCCCTGGGTAAACTTACTTATTCAGGCACATTTATTTGAGCACGTACTATACCCTAGCTACCTGTGGTTACTAATCTTGATTGTCGACCTGACCACATCTGGAATCAACTAAGTCCCAAGCAGCTGGGCATGGCTGTGAGGGATTTCCTGACCTTTTGAAGTGGGAAGACCTACCCTAAATCTGGATATTTTGGAGGATGACTCATCCTAAATCTGGGCCATCCTAATTCTGGCGGCAGCCCAAGTGGAAGAAGGAAGCTTTTCCTTCCTGCTTGCTTGCCCCTACTCTCACGGGCATCTTCCCATTTCTAAGGCACCCCTTCAGCGGTGTGTTCAAACCTACTTCTTCAGGATTTGAATGGCTTGAAGACTAGCAGCTCTTTAGAAATTATCTTAAACTCTGGCATCTGAGACACCCATTCCTGTAGACTGAACAACTATTAGATTCTTGGTCTTTTTGGTTGGGAGATAGCAGTTGTTTGGCTACTTGGACCAAAGCCAGTAAGCTACTCTAATAAATCTCCCTTAATGAACACACACACACACACACACACACACACACACACACACACACACAGACACACACACCTAGTCATGCTGTCAGTCCTGTTTCTTTAGAGAACCATGAGGAATACAATACCATTCAAGGTGACGGCAACCCCCAGCGAACAGCTTGGGGGTGTTGTAAACCATGGTGCTGGAGAATCTGGAATTATTGCACAGTACTGTGCGGCAGACCGCAGAGGAACGCGGTGAGGGCGAAGGTCTGGAGTGGAGGGTAGCTGCAGATGAAACAGGCAGAGGAGGCTGTACTGAAGAAAGCCCCGGATGGCAGCAGCCATCCTGCCCTGGAGAGTAACAGGAATAGCAGCACCAGCAGAGAAGGGGACAGGTCTGAGGAAGTGGAAAGAGAGGCTGGGCAGAATGAGTTGAGAAGTGTCCGGAGCTGAGCAGTCTTTTCCAAAAGCTAAGTCTTTTGCCAAGTTGGTCTTGCTCCGGAAGCACCTGCAATGCTGCATGAAAACCGGGCCTCAGCCCAACATCAAATTTTGACAAACTACACAGTTTAATCTGTTATATAATTTTCAAATTGGAAATGAACTTCATGGTGCATTTTGTTAAGGAGTGACAAATCCCGTGTCCCCATCAACTGGGGCAGGATATATTCCCATCACCTCTGAAACTTCAACACGCCTTTCTGCAGCCGATCTCACCCTCCCCAGCCTCATTCACACGGAAGTGCTTGTGTTCGTTCCCGTTTCTACGGCAGGCAGATTCAGTCAGGCTGTTGAGTTCTCAACCGCACGCACGGTCGGCATTTTAAGAAACCGCGCATCGCTTTCCCTCCAGTGACTGTACAATTTGTACGCTCACGAGGATTGTGTAATGGCTGCGTATGCTCTACAACGGCTGGGGTACTGCTTTTAGCCATTCTGCTATCTATAAGGGAATTATTGCATGATGACATTTATCTTTCCCCAAAACATCTTCGCTCGGCTTTGGTATCAAGTATTCCTGGCTTCACAAAGCCGAACTGGAATGTATTTCCTTTTTGTGTAGAATGTAGAGTTGACTTTTTTTCTTCAATTTTTTTTTTTTAAACGCTTATTTATGTGTGTGTGTGTGTGTGTGTGTGTGTGTGTGTATGTTCCTGAGTTATGGGCACTACGGGCATGCAGTACCTGAGGCAGCCAGAAGAGGTCATCAGACTACCTTGGAGCTGGAGTTACAGGTTATATTGAGCCACTAATGTGGGTGCTGGGAAATGAACTCAGATCCTCTGCAAAGGCAAGTGCTCTTAACCAATGACCAGTCTCTCTTGTCCTGTGATGTCTGCTTTTTTAAATATTTGACAGTGCACATGGGAGACACCTAAGTCTGACTCCATCTTTACTGTGAAATCAATCCCTTCTTCATTCAGCTTTCTTCTTTCTTTTTTTGTGTTGCTGAGGTTCAAGCCCAGAGTCTTGTACACACTAGGCAGGCACTGTGCCACCGAGCTCCACACCTAGCTGAGAGGATTATAAAGCATTAGTTAATTCTAAGTTACCAATAATGCACCGGTGCTGCACTAAGGAAGGAAGGAAAGAAAAGCTCTTCCCCTTGGAGTCATTTAAGCAGGAACGAGTCCAGATTTGAATTCTCCACTTCATGCTCTTGGTTTCTTTTGGCCTTTGTCTGTTTTATGACTGTGAATCTATGCCTACCTAAGGCTCTTGTCAATCTGTCCGTGTGTGTGTGTGTGTGTGTGTGTGTGTGTGTGTGTGTGTGTCCCTAACAAAGAGTTTCATTCTGTGTTTATTAAACAGCACAGAAATCATATGGTGAAGAAATGAGATAGTTTATAGAAATCTTTAACAGAGTTTTACAAGGGATGAAGTCACTGCTTCCAAGTGATCTCAACCGACCCAGACAACAAACATCATCGTTTATCAACCAAGAGCCGTAAGTGGATGCTTTCAGCCGGTCTGACAGTTGCTTCCAGCTTCTGTATTTGCTGTTTTCAGCAAATGATATACACGCGTTGTTCTGGGTCAGGGCATGAAAAAGTAAGTAACTTAAGATCAAAGTTATGCATAGGCATAGGTGGTAAAAGCTGACGACGAGGGAAATCCAAGCCAAGTGAGGTTGATTGTTACATTGTCACTTAAAAGCAGGTGAGACAAGCAGGCAAATGGCGTAGGAGGATAGCAATCTAAGTGACCTCAAGGCATATTATTAACTTAGGCCAGTTAACAGTGAGATCCAGCAACAGTTCCAGTATCTTGGCACGTAGGAGCTATTTTCAGAACATCTTACCGCCACACCTAGCCCTTGGCCTTTGGATACGAGGTCTTACTCAGGCTAGCTCCTGGGCTAGCCTAGAGCTTGTGATCCTTCTGCTTCCGTGCCCCTCACACCCAAGGGCTGAGGTCATGCTGACAGGTCTTCAATGCAGATGGGCCTATTGCTAGGAGTAGCCTGGCATGAGTGAGCCTGTCTTAGCTGGCCCTGAGCTGCCCTGCTCTTCACAGGGTGAGCAGGGCACAGGGCTTGGGAACAGCAGCTGCCCTTACTGCTGGGTGACTTTTGTTGGTTTGTCATTTCTATTCTTCCCAGAGGTCACTGGGCATCGCAGGTCTCCACAGGTATGAGTGATTCTGAAGCTAATGGAGTTGCAGGGTCTGGGATGGCACTGGGAGAGCTGAGAGCTTCGGCAGCGCTCTGGACCTGGAGGGGGCAGGGTGCAATGGAAAGTCTGTCTGTGTGGCTACTGCTGGCGCCATGCCTGAAGAAGTCTGCATGGGGACCTAGATTTGGATGCCGCTGATATTTGTTATGATTTCTTATGTTATGATTTTCTTGTTCTAATTGTTACTTTTCATGCAAAACATTGTGTAAAATTGTCGTCTCCCTTCTTCAAGTGGGTCTCCACAGTGTAAAGACAGTGTCTCTGACCCTGGGTCTTGCCAAACTGACTTGGTAGCTCAGCCCTAGCGCCCTCCCAGGCCCTCCCCAGTCTTCAACAGGGTTCTCTTCCTAGGCCCTCTAAGAGCTGAGGATTCCCCTAAAGTCCTGCCTTTGGCGTACCCCCAGGCTCTCCCCAGTCATTAACATGCCTCCCAGGTTCCTCAGCCTTCAACACACCCTCCAGGTCCTCCCACCCCCAAGTCTGTCTCCCAGCCCCTCCTAGGACCTCATGGTGTCAGAGTCCTGGGTCCACTGGGTATAAGTGTCCTTTTAACTTAATAGTATTTTCTTCTGAATGTCCCCCATGTTGTGTGGGCCACTCTGGCTTGATGATGGTGGGGGGGGGTGACAGGTCTGGGCTGGGGCAGTGAAACCCTCTTTGGTAGAAACCTGGAGAGGAAGGATAGAGCTTAGAGTGGTCAGGGAAGACTGTCTGGAGGAGGCAGGGCTGCAGTTTAGGCTGGGGGTACACTGGAAAGAGAGGAGGTGTACGCACTCACGCAGGTGGTGAAGAGCTCCAAGAAGATCCCTGCTCAGGAGAGAGGCAGGTCCCAGGACTACAGTTCTCTGACCCTTCTAGCCAATGCATATTAAGTCCATGCACAGAATGATAAAGTCAAACAGCACAAGGTCTCTTGCCTTGTTTGGGTCACCCTAAACACACACACACACGCACACACACACACACACACACATACACACATACACACACACACACATATACACACACACACATACACACACACACACACATACACACACACACACATATACACACACACACATACACATACACACACACACATACACACACACACACACACACACACACACACACACACACACACAGAGCTGTGCAGCTCTCTGCAGCTGTTACGTACAAGCACACACCTGTCAGTGCTCGCTCCACACCTGGCTGAGGCTCTGCATCAGCTGGCTGCTCTGAACACTCAGTCCCAGAAGTGTTCCGAATTGGTATCCACATCGCTTTGGCTCTTCTTACCCCGACAGTGGCAGGCTTTGCTTGCCTATAGAATCCACAGGCCTGGGTGGGCCTGTCCAACTTGGTGATATTGTGCACACTACAGAGCACGGGCAGGTTGTGAGGCTTCAGTGCCTCAGTTGCAAAATGTGATCATTCCCTTCCTAGAGGCAGTTATAGAATGAGTGAAGAATGTGTGTATAAAAGTTATCCAGCAGGGTACGGAGAGCACATACCCCTGTGGGTGCTGCTGGTATCCACCCAGTGAGACAGGAGACCCAGAGGACAAGAGACCCACACGGCCTGAAGACATAACAGCCTGCTCATGTGTCAGTCTCTTCTCAACCCTGCAACTGCCATTTCTCCGTAGGGTCTTCTCTGTTGTTGCTGCCCACCAGCTCCCAAAGGAAGGAGGGAGTGCCAGCTAAATGTCACCCAGGCAGTGGTCCGCCTTTCTGTTTATTTAAATGCGTGGGTTGGACTCTTCTCAAGCGTGAGGCTAGTCGGTAAGCACACCTCTCTGGCTCTGCTCAGAGATCCGCTCCCGTGCTAGGCCACCCTCCGCCCGATGGCTTTGTGTGGAAACAGCACCACGCTGGGATCTCGTGTGGAGATGAAAATTAAGGGATAAACACACAGGTTTAATAATATTCTGTCATCCTGACAGGCTCCACTGCTCATCTGTGATATTCTAATCCACTTTGCAAGCTTTCAACATTAGAACTTCTAACAAAGTTTGGTCAGAAAGATAATATCATTATACAACAGCCTTTACTGTGTCTGTGATTCTAAATACAAATTTATTTGCTTTTATCACTCTGGACTAAAGAGAAAGAAAATGAACCATTAGAAGGAAGGCTTCTATTATCCCCCCTCTAATTCTCCCATGGACGCTCCCCTCCTCCCTTTCATCTCCTTCTCTTCACTCTCAGGCAGAACCCCGCTATCTGCTCCAGCTCTGCCTCTGAGGTTAATATTTCAATTCCACCCTTCCGCTTTGGCTGTGCAGATGAATTAAACCGGTACTGGCAGGAGGAGTGAATTAAATAAACTGTAAAATAAAACCACCCCTTCTCCCTCTGCTGTACTCTACCCCACTCCAGTTCTTCAATGGTGGGCTACAAGGCTTCAGGAATAGCCACCCTTAACCACATGCAAACACAAGTTCAGGTGGCTCAGGCTGTTTCACAACAGTCTCCTGTCATTCGCCTGCCATTTGGTTTCTAACCCTGTGGCAGGCTCTGCCCTCTCTGGGGCCAGAGAGAATGTGGGGTCCCTGTCCCGATACGATGGGATGGACGGCTACTTGCGAGTGGCAGGGCAGGAGAGCAGCTGAAACAATGTCCCGTGGAGGGGGAGAGAGAACATCACTAAATGCCTTTTAGGCCTCTGAAAGTTTGGGATTTCCCCCCTGTAAACTAGGAAGCCTTTGTCAGCAGGACCAGAGTGGTTGATGGAAGCCCAGCAGAGACACAGGGACAGAGATCCAAGAGAGGAGAATGGGAGCCGTGCACAGTGGGTGGCATACACTGCAATCCCAGCCCTTGGAAGCTAGGGCAGGAGGAATGTGGGTTCAGGTACAGCCTGGACTATGCAGAAAGACACTGGCTCAAAAGCAAATGGAAGAAAGAAGAATGGTTGGGTCTCCGTCTGAGATGAGAGTAAACAAGGAGAGCAGGACAGTAGCTTTGGGGTGCACGGATGATGAAGACAGCAGAACTGTGTGACTAGGTCTCCATTCCACCCCCATATGTCCTGCCTCTCCCTGAACAGGGAGATGGATCTTGTTGGAAAAAGTCCACTGATCTGTTCTGCAGGGACACTTGCCTCACCCCCATCTATAGAAAACTTCCGGTAGATTAAGGATCCCTCACTCTGAGAACTTTGGGGAGGCTGCTGGGCGGAAAGAGTATAGATGGTACAGAATTGAGACTGAGCTGTGTCCTGCCACCCGGGTGTCTTGTCTAGGCAGGAAACTGGGGACACCTTTTCCCACTCGTCCGTGGACTCCCAAGTATACCTCTGAGCATGGCAGATTCAGGCTCAGAGGCACAGCCTGAGACAGCATCACTCTCCCTCACCTTCCCGAAATGGGGCACTCAGTTGGGTTTTGCTGCATCTCTCCTGTTGCCAGCTTCATCTGAGATGTAGGAAGCATCCTTCTTGGTCTCAGTTCAGCTCCAAGGAGGAGCTAACTAGAGGCCTGGCTCTTTAGAGTTTTATGGTTAACCTCACCCAGGTTTCAAGTTCAATGGCTCAGCATTAGGAATGGTTGATGGAACGGAGTCAGCAGGTTCAGAGGCTGACTGAGAAGACAGCCCAGTGGGTTCCTCGCGTCAAGGTCTGACTGTCTTGATGACATTGAGAACCTGAAGGTCGCCTTCGAGCTTTGCCGGTGTGTGGTTTCTTAATGATTCTCTCGCCATATACATGATCCCAGCTGCAGGTCCTCTGCCTGGAGTATGGCAGCCACCCGCAGAGCCATTTCTGAGGATCCATGACAGGGACACCGCACGGGGGTGGGGTGGGGGGGTGCCATGGGTCTACAGCAACCTGGCCTTGTCTTTGGTGGACCTCTGTGAGCCGGCATGAGAACACACAGGAACCCAGGGAAACACGCGTCAGAGGGCAGTCTCTCTTTAATGTAGGGTGCAGGGCACATTTATAGGGGTACAGGCAGGAGAGGAGCCAGTCACCCCCAAAATGCTCATTGGTTAGAGCATCCTATGCTGGGAGTCTGAGCCTGTGTTTCCATCCTGCGGGGCAGACAAAGCATGTTTGCTTCAGTGCAGCTGGCAATATATAATATCTAATCATTCAGGTGGGTTCAGGCCAAGTCTAAGGTGTGGAGCAACGAACATCTGCCGTCCTCATCCCCTTTGGGTGACACAGGGTTCAGCCAGCTTCGATACACCTTGGACACCCCTGGACAGCCCCACCCTGGCATTTACTACTGAGTTCAAATTCAGACACCTTCCACGGAGAGGGCTGGTTTGGGCCCCAGAGCTCTGGCCACCATGAGACCCCCGCTAAAGTCACACTTAACTGACTTCAGGACAGAAGTTTATGTTTGCAGTGGGCCTGGGAAAGACCCTTCCTCCTCTCAGGCAACCCGCTGCACAGTTGCTCAGAGCCAGTGGCCCATTTCCCAGGATACAGCAATGGCCAGGAGGCACGCTCCCCCTGAGTGTGACGGGATGCATGGTTTTCAGGGAGACTTGGGCAAGGGCAGGGGGTTCACTCTAAATGAACTTCGATGGAGTTCCACATGGGAACCACTTCCCAATGTCTGTTCAAATGACATTGCTCCAGATCCTGGATCGAGCTGTACCTGAGGCTCCACCCTTGTATGTGTCAGCAATTAAAGTGTCATGTCAGGATTTGCTTATTTGGACTTTCTGTCTCTTGGAGTGAAATATAACCTGGCAGATGGGGGGAAACCTCCTTTGTCTAGACCCTGATGGAGATGGGTGTAGAAAGGCCACAGACTTTCCAACAAGGGTGCTGGGCAGGGAGCTCGCCGATTTCGTGTCACTTCTGAAAACTCACCCCCCTACCCTGCATGGAGCCTCTAAGCCTGTGAGAGCAGCCATGCTGCTAGTGACGCAGGCTGAGTCACTGCTGCCTGCTGAGTCTGAATCTTCCTGCAACTGGTTAAGACCCTGTTGTACTCCCTTCCTGGGATTCTCTCTAATGAAAGGGCTAGATTCAGGACTGGGCCCAGACTGAGGGACTGGGACTGAGGGCTTGATGGCATCTGAGGCAGGAGGCTCAGGAGGACTGCCCTGAGGGAGGAGTGCTCTGAGCGAGTCTGTTCACCACCGTCATGGCTCTCCTGGGATTGTGTGTTCTGCTGGGGGAAATTTTGGAGCTGTCACCGGGTTGAGAAGTAAAAAAGAATGTGGGGGAGATCGCACCATTAAATATTAATTTATTTTCTTTGCTTTAATTAGATTCTTTTCCCCATAGGCTGGTAGAAGGACAGAGACTTCAGAGCGTCTTTGTTGTGTTGAAAAACCTCTCACACAATCAGTACAATAATTAAGAAGCACTATTATTTTTTTCCTCCTAGCAAAGGGAGCTAATTATTTCAGCCTTTTGCTGATTGATCCATTTTTATGAGCAGTTTTAAAACCTTAAAGTTTTATATTGTGAATCGTTTCAAAGCAGGGTGAGTCATGCTTAGCAATTGGCAACAGCCGTAGCAATGGCTGGAAACCCCCCAGAGTCCAAAGGTCAGCTCTGTCTTATACTCAATGGGGCCATTTTGGCCTGAACCGCAGAGATCCTGGTAAGCACAGGGAGGAAGCTGGGAGAATTTAACAAGTTTTGGAGGCAAAACTCGAGCTGTTTTCTGAACTGCATCCTCCGTGAGTTCTAACTGAAGAGGTTGTCCCCCACCCCAGGGCCAGCCCATTTGCGCAGGGCAAAGTCTGTCAGTCTGTCTGGCAGACAGGTTTACCTGCCATCTCCTAGTCATTTCAAACCTTTTCTTAGCCTCATCAGTGTGGCCACACCTGTAAGCTGTTCACCTGAGGATGTTGACTGGGTGCCCTTCATACCCTCTGGCTTGGCAGAGGATGGCTTGGCACCATTCAGGGACATGGGTTTGGCATCCTCTTCTAACTTATGGTGAGAGGTGAGCATGCCGGGAAGAGAGGAAGGGGGGAGCATTGGAGAAGAGGAAGAAAGAGGAATAAAGCTCCACAAGGATGGATATTTTAAAACAGAGCTAGATGTGTGGAACCTCTCCTGTCCAAGGCAGGCGGATCCAGGAGGGAGAGGTGTGCTTGCTGAAACAGCAATGGCTGTGAAGATCCAAACAGAGGCAGAAGGACTAAAGATGCTCCCTGACCAGGTTTGGATATAAAATGTCTCCCCCAAAGGCTCATGGCTTGAAGTCTTATTTCCTGATGTGGTGTTCAGAGGTGGGGCCTTGGGGAAGCAGCTGCACCTTGAGAGTCCTGCCTTATCCCCATGGGCAGGTTGTTAATTTGGTGGCCTTCTTGGGCGGTTATGTAAATTTCTGGAGGTGTGGCTTAGAGGAGGATAAACATAAGTGGGGCATGTTCTTCAGGGCTCTCTCTTGTCTTTTTCTCTGCTTCTTGGCCACTCTTGGCCACTAGAGGTGCAGAGCCTTTGCCACATAGAGGAGATATGGGGCTGAAGATTTGGATCTAGGGAGATGAATAATGCTCTAAAGGGAAAGAGAAGGAAGACATGGGAGACAGAGAAGAGCTCAGGCCAGAAATTAAATAGATAAACCTGAAAACTTGTTTCTCAGCCTCTTGGGGTCACTATGGCTGTGGAGTTTAGGAAATGTTGTGGGCTAGTTTGTTTGTCAACTTGATACAACCTAGAATCACCTGGGAAGACAGTATTGGCAAAGGATGGTCCACACTGGGTTGGTTTGTTGGCATGTATGTAAGGGATAATCTTAAGTTAAGTTAAGTTCACTGATTTGGAAAGACCCAGCCCACTGTGGGTGGCACCAATCCCTAGGCAGGAGTTCTTATATAAGAGAGGAGAAAGCTGGCCGAAATACAAGCAAGCAATCGAGCAGTATGCATGCATTTATTTCTCTCTGCTCTTGACTACTGCTTTGCAATCCTGTCATGACTCCCCTTCACCCTATGGTGGTCTGTAACATGGAATTATAAGTTGAATAAACCCTCCTCCTCTAAGTTGCTTTCTGATAGGTTATTTTATCACAGAAGCAGAAAGGGAACTACAACAGTGAGTTAAACTCTAACTCGCCTGATGCTGAATTATATGAGTCTTCACCATTTTACTTTAACCTCACCGAGCTCTGCTTTCTCATCTGTAAGTTAGGGCTAAAAACAATTTCTTCCCGCACAAAGCATTTAAAACAGGACATGCCAAATAAAAGGCCAGATATTATCTCAATACTCCCTCTCATTTCTAGCCAAAGGTACTGCACATAAGTATGAAAAGGTTTAAAATATTCCTAGGAGGGCTTCCAGATAAAATGCAGAACTCCCGATTCAGGCTGAATTTTCGATAACAACAAATAATTTGAAATTAAAATTTCAATGAGCCTCCTGAATAAGTTATACTCTGGTGACCTTTAACTATGCCTCAGTTTCCTAACAGCCACTTGGCTATGAACTCATGAATGAGATCAGAATTCTCACTACCTAATCGCCTCCTGGCAGACCCTCCTTTAAGACAAGGCGTTTGTGCACCGAGCCTTCAGAGATGCTTCATATCCAAACCACAAACTTGACAAAAGCAACTTCAACACTTAGATGAGACTCTTCAGAGCAGGGTTGAATCTGGAATCATTTGAAAGCTGTACATTCAGACTGGGTGTCAGTCTGTCTGTCTGTCTCTCTCTGTCTACCTCTGTCTCTGTCTCTCTCCTCTGCTCCCCACTCTCTTGTATTTCTGTAATTTACAAAGGCTTCTTTGATAAATCTCATGATTTTCTTCTCTGCAGAGATTTTTGCCTAATGAAGTATTTCATGGCCTTCTCCTCTTTAAAAAGAATGAGGGGAAATGTTTATTAAATTAATTTTGGCTTTAATGTATTTCCTCTGTATTTCATGCTGTGGTCACAACTGTTTCTGCAAATGACTTTTTTTCAAGATGCCTGATTTGCTTTTAATTGCCTCTGTCCCTTAGATTGGTTCCCTGCTACATTCGTTATTTCTATTTGTTCAGTAGCTGAAGCCCAGGGATGTACCAGGTAAAGGCTTCCCCTGTGGGGAGGCAAGGCTGGGCCTCGGAAGGGTGGGAAAGCATCATCTTGGATAGTAAGCGTCAAGTGTGATATTTTCCTGTGACTCAAGGAATCAAAGCACCAACAACCCAGTTCTCCCACTTTTAAAACAGCACAGGCTCAGACTAGAATGTTCTCACAAAGCAGCTGTGCCTCTCACTGAATCTTTTTCAAGGCTGATTAGCATTTCAATGGGGTGGACAGTCCGGAATGCTGCAAGTCTAGAGCCAAATTATCTCTAGCCGAGCCAATCTTTAGCCTTCTTCACGGCCATTTTTTTACTCACCTCTGTACCCAGCCTGACAGCTTTGTGACCATTAGGCTAATCATTTTGCATGTACAGACACCAGATCTCACTGGCTGAGAGGCTGAGAACGCCTTCAGGTAGCATCTGAGGCCTATATCGGAGGCCTTTGCTTTAACCTGCCAACCAATGTGTTTAGAAAGTGCCTTGATTTATGTCTTTCTTCATTTTGTTACTCTAAAATCTTCATCAAACTGTTACCAATTAGAACATGGAATTTCAGGTGACCTAAATCTGTGTCCTCTCATATTTTGCTCCAGAATAAGCTAAGCTAACTTTTGCCCTGCTGGAGTTGATGGCTGTGTTCTGGCCCTGACGGCACACACTGTCTCAAATGCTCCCCGTTTTGGTACGATGTTTGCCCTTGGTTTATGAAGTCGTTGCGGGAGAGAGACCTCATGCTTATTTTAAGGATCAAAGAAGAGACCTGACAAATGTCCTCCAGCTGACAGCCATGCCTGTGGACAGTCCTCCATATCAATGGTGCCTCAGACCAAAGCAGTGCCTGGTGAAGAGTGAGTGTCAGTCCCTCCCCCCTCTCTGTTGGCCCCAGGTGATGGTCCTCAGAAGGGTCTCTCATCTTTTGGAAGCATTGCTATAAGTAAGCCAGCTTCTCCTTCTGGATGAGGGCCCTGTTTTTCCAGTGCTGATCAGTCAGTCTCTGGGAGGGTTGTGCATCCTTTCTCCTGCATCCTGGGGAGAGGACCAGGAAAGGAGGAGGACAAAGCTTGAGGCAATGGTGATGGAAGGGGGACTCCGTATCTACCAGGAGGGTAAGGGGGCGGGGTAGAGGATGCAAGACAAGAGGACTGTGTTCAGGCTCCAGGGAAACTATATGAGAAGGGCCTTATTGAGAAGATCTAGAAGCATGTACCAGCAGAGGCTGGGGCACATGTAAGTGGCCCAGAAGATCAGGATAGCCTATTCCTCATGGAAGAACTTTCCAGGCCCTCTGCCTAGGGCCACACCAGCTTGAACTGCTTTTCTTTGCTCTGCAAGTTGGCTACTGCTTCAGGAACCCTGACTCTGGTTACTCAGCAAAGTCACCCTAACACCTGCACCAGGACTCCATCTGCTCTGAGGTCATTAGCTCTGCGACATGCTGACCCCTTCATAAAACACCAGGACACTGTGAACTGCCAAAGGGGTTGTCTCCATATGCCCCTGGTGGTGTGATCCTGAATTTGCAATGGAGAACCCCTGTCACTGAGACAATCTGTACAGACATCTTCCTCAGTGACACATCCAGTCCTTGGTCCTGATGGATAGATACAGCACGAGAGTCCAGAAGGGGTACTTGACCTTTACAGCAATCTTGAAAGACGGGTGTCACCTTCATTTTACAAGGAGTCAGAGGGATCAGTTCAAGGTCATTTGGTGCTGTACCTTGAGCAAAGCATCCTGATAACGGGCATGTGAAGAGGCTGTTCCTGGTGATATGAAACAGAGAGTACTCTAATGACTTTTTTCTTTTTCCTCTTATTCCATGTGGGCCCCTAGCTTGTGTGACAGTGCCACTCACATACATAGTGAATCTTTCTACTACCAGTTCCTCTTCCCTGGAATCACCCTCACAGACCAGTCAGAGAGGTGTACCTCACCAATCTCCTAGGTCATTCCAAATCCAGTCAAGATGACGATGAACATGAACCATGACATAGATCAAGCATACTTTTTGGGGTATGTGTGGTTGTGCTTACCTGTAATGCAAGCCCTTGGGAGTCTGAGGATCAGGAGTTCTAGGTCATCCTCAGCAAAATAGCTAGTTAAGGGCCAGCCTGTGCTATATGTAACCCTGTCTGAAAAATAAAACAAATAAACAAAAACAATAAATCAGAAACTCAACAAAAATTATATAATGTATTTGTACTTGAAATTTAAATTCTAATTATCTTTATTCCACGAACAATGCATAGCATATATTTAATCCATAAACTATGTATAGCAACCATCTATACAGTGGCTGAAATACAATAGGTGTTGTAAGTCACGATGATTGAAGTGCACAGGAGGGTACATGAAGTTAGGGGCAAACATTATGTCACGTTGCATAAGAGACTCAAGTAACCGTGAGTTTTCATGTCCTCACATCCTGGCATAGGTTCCTCCATGGACACAGTGGGACAATTTAACAGTAAAACACAATATCCAGCCTTGAGATGTCTGCCTGCTTGTCATTCATTTGTTCCTTCCCGCAGCTTTGACCCGGGCTCTGAAATTCAGAAATCAGAAGACATCAGACATCTCAGCCCCAAAGATGAGGTGGGAACACATAGTACCCACCATGCACCTGTGTCATCCCGCAGGGCCTCCCAAGGCAGGCCCCTTGTTCTGTTCTCTTTCTCACTGTTATTCCTTACGCAGTGTCTGCAAGCACCTGCTGTGTGATGCAGTGCAAGCAAGGCGAAATGAGCCTCTTCCTGGGGAGGGCATCCCCTGGGTGATGGGCAGACACAAACAAGGTACTGCACACGTGAGCCTGGGATCTGAGATGCGGCCAGAAGCGTGTTCTGAGCACTTTAGTCTCATTGCCTTCTTCCCATGAGCTTCGTATACCATCACTGGGTGGATTTCCAGGATACTGCTTAATCCGAGTCTTCCTCTCCACCCTGTCACGTGACCTCCACCTCCGTCTTTACTGACAATCTCCTGTAACTCTCCTCCTTCTGCACCCTCCACGGCCCACCCCATGGAATCAGGTGCAGACTGAGCTGTCCAAACTACGCCAAGGAGCTTTTGAGAAGATTCAAGTCCAGCATCATCTGCAGCTTTTGCAATTCTAAAGACGATGAATTTCCCATTTATATTAAATATGGAGCTATTGAAATATGAAGGAGGAGAGCCAACACAAATTATAATTGACATGGTTACCGAATCCACAGCTATTGATGCTGACAAGCTGGGGCCCATTCACCAAGGTCTCTGCCATGTGGGCATGGAGAACCGAGCTCACTGTGGGGACAGAATAGGGGTGAGAACTGTGAGATCAGAGCAGTTTCAGTGGTTTGTCTTCTCCGCCAGGAGCTCTTGATCAGAGGCTTTTCAGAGGAAGGTAGGGAACAGAAGAAGGCTTGGATACTGCAGAGGGACAAAGGGTGGTACCCCGATAGAGAAAGGCTTCCTCCTAGGGAGTTGTTGAAATGCACAACCAGTTACAGCACGTTTATATGAAGATGGCACGGGAGAGAGGAGGTGTGGGGGCAGGAACAGGAGGATGGGGTGTCCATCCACTCCATAACTGGGGAGAGAAGGCTGGCAGCAAGAGGCTAGGAGGGAAGAAGCTGGACTTGGTGGGATGATGAGTTTTCTGTGTGCTGTTACTGTACTAGCCTCAACTGGCAGGCATCTTGTCCTAGTCACCAGCTCTGATGGGCATTGCACAGGCACAGTGTGGCAATGCCTCACCGGCTGTGTCTCTGGCTTCTGCCTCTAACCCCACAGTGCAAGCCAGGTAGGACTGCTCAGCAGTTACTCACGGAAAACATTCTGTCATCAGTGCCTGCAAGGCCACACTTTAACATGTGTGGGTGTGGGAGTGTGAGGCCGGTGCTTTTACCACTCCACGGAAGATCTTGACCACAGTAAGACTAGCTCCACAGAAGGCCCCAGATGAAGTGTGTACCTGTTTGCTGACTCCTTTCCTGTCTTGTTTCATTCCTCTGTCCTCTAGTCTAGCTTCCTGGGTTCACATAACACTCCCAAATCTACACACAAATGTCTAATCCAGGCTCTGCTCTCGGAATACTTTAGGCTAAGACAACACCATGTCTTATTAGCTCCTGGTTATTTAAACCCATCTTCTTGGGGCATTGAAATGGCACTTACCACCAAGACAGATGACCCGGTTTGATCTCTATGACCCATACAGTCAGAAACAGAGAACTGACCCCTACAAGTTGCCTTCTGACCTGCATGAGCAGGCTGTGGTGTGCATGAACCATTTTACTTCTATTCCTGACCCTATTCCTGAATCTCCAAACATCCCTCTGCACGTGTTCTGGATCTTCCCAGCATCACCTTGTTGTGTATCTGGTTCCTTCCAGCAGGAATGTTGCCCCCTAAAGGGAAGCGCATTATGACCCAGGAAGTACTCAGAACTTACAAGGCTCAGGAAGTAAACAGATTTTACAAGTCTCAGGGCCCCTTTGAAAGTTACCAGATTCATGAGGTCCCTCTTTAAGGTTATAGAAGCTGTAACAGCTGTGGGGAGAGGCATCTCTTTGACTGGTCCAGCTTCCTGAAAGTCAGGCCCCCGTCAGCTTTGGGATGCACCGGCACTGGGCTGGGCTTTTTGGCAATTTATGTGTCTTTGAGAAACCCAAACTCAAGTAAGTAACCCTAATACATTTACTGGTTCTAATGGATAGACATGGGTGAAATAGTCTCTTTGGTCTGCCCTCGGTGCTGTAATTGACTTGAATAGATGTTTGTTGATGTCTCTTCGGGAAGATTTCAACGAAACACATCATTCTGGTCCCTGCTAGTGGGCTTCCATCACAAGAAGCCCTGTGTTAGTCAGACTTTCTGCCATGTTGTGACAGAGTTCTTCACACAAATAAAGGAGAAAGGACTTATCGTGGCTTATGGGCTCAGGCCAGAGTTTGGGGCCTGCTAATGCTGGGCTTGTGGTGAATAAGAACATCATGGCAGTAGGGGTGCATGGAGGAGAAAGAGGTGCTCACTGCACAGCAGACAGGAAGCAGAGAGAACCCAAGAAGAGTCTGTGACACAAGACAGCCCCCAAGGATCTGCACCACCTACTTCATACAGCTAGGTTCCACATCTCATAGTTTCCAGAACCTTCCAAAATAGTACTGCCCGTTAGGGACCGAGCATTTAATACATGAGCTTGTGGGCGGCGTTTTATGTTTAAACCGTAGCAAGCTCTTGCAGATCAGCCAAGGTGAGCATCTTCACTCCAAACTCCAGGCACTGTCCATTCATTTCCTCTGAGTACTCATCTCTATCACTCCTTACCATGGTGTTATCCATGGGTGATGGAGAAGGCGCTAGAGTTCTGCCTTCCCTGGATGTCCCAGTGCTCGGTGTATGGCCTGTCCTAACATCTGCAGTGACAGGAGCAGCTTGAAATGACATGGCCACTCATGAAGAATATAGATCCAAGGGGTTTGCTGTAGAAGTGTTACATGGTATATTGGTTACTTTCAATTGCTGTGATAAAACACCACGGCACCCTAAAGAAGAGAGAGTTTATTTTAGCTCATGGTACCAGAGAGATAAGAGTCCATCATGGCGGGAGGCGGTAGCAGCAGGAATGTGCGAGCTCACCTCATTAACCGCAAGTAAGAGACAGAGAGGGAACTGGAAACTACCCAAGGCTTTTAATCTCAAGGCATGCCCCCCATCATGTCCCACCTAAACTTTCCCAAACAGCATCACCAGGAGACAAATGTTCAATTATTGGGGCCTAGGCGGGACATTTCTCATCCAAACCAGTGTTCCGTCACTGGGACAAAATGCTTAAAAGGAAGAAAAGTTTATTTTAGTTCATGGCTTGAGTACGTGATCTTGCTAGCCTTGAACCTGTGACAGTTTGGAACATCATGGCAGGAGCAGACAACAGAGGAAGACATTAGCCTCTAGGTATCCAGGAGTCTGGAAGGTGGCAGATTGCAGTATGCCCTGTAAGGTACATCTAGTGGTCCAACTTCCTTACGTTACTCCTCACTACCTAAAGGGTCCGCTCTCACCAAAGCACCACAGTCTGAGCTGAGCATCAAGCATCAGCATGTGGACCATTGTGGGACGTGTATAGCTGAAACCAAAACACTGAGATAAAACTAAAATCTTATATACATATATATATATATATATATATATATATATATATATATATATACGCATATTCACACATTTTAAAATATTGGGTGACAAGTCCATTTTTCAACACTGTAGGGAATCGAAGAAATCATGATTGTGGGTCAGATTTGATCCACAGCCCTCTGTTGGGAAACTCTCCTGGGGCGTTCCAGGGTTCTGGTAAAGTCT
Source organism: Cricetomys ansorgei (assembly GCA_026225945.1). Classification (NCBI taxonomy): domain Eukaryota; kingdom Metazoa; phylum Chordata; class Mammalia; order Rodentia; family Nesomyidae; genus Cricetomys; species Cricetomys ansorgei. The sequence goes on from JAMJFZ010003200.1 coordinate 857,783, forward strand.
GGCCTGTCTGGTTCACCTGGTTGCTCGGCAATCACACACTTTTAGGGGAAATGAGAGCTGGGAGGGAATCTGACTGATTAACTTTCCACCGTTTGTAGATGCATACATCCAAGATGCCAGAGAAGGTACCGTAAACCTGTCTTGGATAATTAACCTTTTGGAAAAGCAAGTGTGTTCCACACTTAATATCCACAAAAAAGTGGAACGTAGCGGGAGTGGCTGTAAATAAAAGAGATGGAGAGCCCGGTTGCCTTTTCCCGATTCATTATGGCGGACCGTAGCTAATTAATTCATAATGCTATTGAATTGATACCGCGTCATTTGTGTTCACGCAAATTGCCTCATAACTCATGTTAAAAGACAAACGGTGAGCAGGCCGAACCTTCAGGAAAGCAGCTGTTCAGAGAAGACAGAGGAACCGCGGTTATGGATGGTTACTCATGCTTCCGCAGACAAGGCTGTGGTGTGCATTCTCCCACTGGAAGCTCTGACAGTTGAGAACTTGGTCATAGAACTAAATTCCACTGTGCAGTAAGTATGTATGTATGGGCTGTCCCCATGCACCCCGTGTTTAAAAGTAACTTTATGGAAGAAGTGAACAGGTCCTCGTTCCCCACCTGGGTGGGGTAAGGCATTTCAAGGGACCCTTGCTCTCCGACCTGTTAGAGGTATCCATGTTGGGGTGATTACTGCCCCCCAAATGAGGGGCGAAGGTTTTTTCTCTCAGCCAGGTGCCCGAGGGCCATTGCTTTTTGAAACAGCACTCTCCTGCCTGCCCGTCCCCGGGCTCAGAAATCACTCAATCATTTATTCGTTTGCTATCTATTCAGCTGTGTGCTGCTGTGGGAACACAATGTTGAACAGAAGCAATACGGCGAACAGCGCGTTGAGCGGGAGTCACACTCGGGATCATTACAGCACTAAGATGGCTACAGCAGACTCCTCCAGCTTCATGGCTGTTGCCCGAAAGACTGCAAAGAAATAAGCGTCTTCAACTCAAACGGCGATGAGCTCAGCAAATGACGAGAAAGGACGGGGTAATCGAGGGTGACAAGGGCTACGGAGCAAGCGTGAGAAGACCAGCTAAAGCTGTCAGTGGGAATCTTTGAGGAGGGCTGGGATTTAACCTGAGAACCTTGTGACAAAGGAACCCAATTGTGTGATGCCCAGATCGGAGGAGGGACAGCTGGCGCAAGGGCCATGAGGCATTCTGGGAAGGCAGTGTGTCCAGAAATGCCAGGGCACAGTGGGTAAGTGCTGAAGAATCAGTGGTGAGCCAGGCAGCAGGGCACAGCTAGAACCCTAAGCTGCGTTCCTCTCTGAATTACAGGTCCCTGTGCAGAGACCCATTCAGTCCTACCCTTTTTGTTAAACATTCGTTTGTGTGCGGTGCCCACAGTGGTGAGAAAAGGAATCAGATCCCCCAGAACTGGAGTTATAGATGGTTGTGAGTCACCACATGGGTGCCAGGGATTGAACCTGGGTCCTTTGGAAGAGCAGACAGTGCTCTTCATTGTTGAGCCATCTCTCCATCTCTACAGCCTTCTATTCTGCCTTTCTTATGTTGTCAAATTAGAAGCAAGCGAGACTAGCTTTTTTTTTTTTTTTTTGGTCATGTCTGGAAAGGAGATCTATTTCTTTGTTTTTATTTCAATTTCAGAAACAATAATTGCTCTTAAAATTGTCAGATAGTAAAGAAAAGTATACAGAAGAAAGTAGAATCTCTTTTGCTAGTTCTACCGTGCAGAGATAATTGTGAACATTTTATGTGCACCTGGACAGACAGACATTACACACACACACACACACACACACACACACACGCACGCGCGCTCGCACACGCACAGATGTACTTGACAAACTGGTGTGATGGTGCATGCCTACAATCCAAGCATGTGGGGGTGGGGAGCAGAGGGAGCTCACATTTCGGTCCACCCTGAAGTACATAACAAGGCTCTATCTCAAACATAACAAGCCAGTGAGGTGGCTCAGCAGATAAGGACCCTGGACATCAGTGACATCAATGACGGTGGCCTAGGTTCGCTCTCTGGCACCTGCATGGTAGAAGGAAGGAGCCAACTCCCGCAACTTTGCCCTCTGACTTCCACACATGTGTTGTGGCACGCACGGATTTGCTCACACACGTGTGTGAGTGCACATAAATACATAAAATGCAAGAAAAGCGTTAGAAACAGCATTTACCGTGCCATTCTATGCTAAAATTTTAATTGCTGACAAAGACATTTTATGAACGCGCTTCATGTTAGCTATCTCTGCATAGTAGGTACGTCTTCACGTCCTAAACATTATCGTGATGAACGTTTTTGAACATTTGCCTCCATACATTCGTCTGGTGATTTGTGTCAAACGCATCCTTACGACAGGGGTGGTTAGGTTAAAGACGTTGAGCTGTGAATTGCAAATTGTGAAACCTAATCCTCGATCCCCTAAAGAATCTGTGGAGCCTCCAAGGACAGATGAAGAGCGGCTCTCACATTCCAGTAAGACAGGGACAACTCTGCTGTCTCCAGGATCCATCCATCCGGGCCAAAGCCCAGGACTCTTTTTGGCCTGTGTCACCGGCAAGTCAGACCATGTCCTCTGGGATCTGAGTTTGTCATTCTACAAACGTACAGGCTGATGTCTGGTTGGACACTTGCCCTTATCGTAAGACAAAGAAAGCTTCAGGAGAAGGTGGCGTGGGTGGGGTGAACAGTCCCATCTGAGGTCTCAGCAGAGAGGGCCGGTGAAACCTGACCCCTGCCACTTTAGACGTTCATTCTTGGCTTCCTGAAAGAGATTTCCCCAAGAGTCATTCACCTTTGCAGGTTATTCAGGGCCACGCTTCTCCATGCTGGGGCTCACAAAGGTGAATTTCTCCCCTCGATGCATCTGCTCAGGGCTGAGATGCCGAAAATTTCCTACGCCTGGATCTGTGGCATGATCACCCCGGCCTTCTTTCAGACCCAACGACATCTCTCACAGTCTCCCACCCCACCCACAGAGCCTTGCTGCTATTGCCTTCCCTGGGTGCCAGGATCCTCCTCTCAGTAGAGGATTCACTGGCTGCAGTACATTATTACCTCAGGAACCCAAGAGGCAGCGTGAGCGTTTAGTGATGTTCCACCAGTACACACTCCTCAGGCTGAGTTACCCACTATGGATTAACCAGCAGGGCTCAGCCGGTGTTACAGATCTCTGGGCAGAGCAATACTGTGTGAAGAAACAAAGGGATACAAGAGTCTGTTCCCACTCTCAGGAGCCGATTTAGTGAGGAACACAGAGGAGAATGCAGGAGCACCAGAACCCAAAAGACAGCACCAACCATCCACCATCCAGGATGCAGAGGAGGGAGATGGGGAATGACACACGGTAGAGAGAAGTACTAATTGGCACACACCAGCTTCTCCAGAGACTGCGGAACTCATTCCTCTGCTTGCTTTGCACGCATGCACCCTGTGAGTCCCTTTGAACATGAGAAAACTGATCAAGGAGACAGGAAATAAAGAAGAGTGAATGGAAAACGGGGTTTGTGTGGGACCTAGGCCCCTAGACCCATGGCAGAGGACCATCAGAGGCCTAGGGTGGGATGAGAAGCCACAGCCTGTGTGCAGGGTACCCAGACCTCACTCCAATCTCACGCCTCTCATCATCCCCGGCCCTCTAGCTTTAACGTCGGCAGGGCAAATCATCAGTTTCCAGACTGGAATTGGACATATTTAATTGCAAAGAATTAAATAAGTTGTAGATCAATACTTTCTGAATGATCAATTAATCATTCCCTGTAATGAAAAGGACTGAAGCTTACTACCTTTCAGTTACATTTTATCGTGCAAATTTCAACTTCAGAGCTTTCAGGCAATTGTATCGATTGTGGCTATACGTACCACACCTGGTAACCAGATAATTGATTAATTAGCACACCTCATTACAGGAGACCTGGTTTAATGAGCACGGCCTCAGCTAAGAAGGCAGGCTGTATCCAGTTTGGGCCTGTTTTGGGGACGTTGGAAGTTGGACATTTCATTCTGTCATGTGGTTCCACACATCATACTGAGTTCCTTCTTTTTTGAAAGAAAACTAGGCGGCCGGTTTTATAGAGTGGGTAGGAGGATGAACTCGAGTGCTTCTTTAAAATTGCATTTTAACTTTCCTAATTTGTCACACGTGTTTTACAACTTAGCCTGTTTCCGGGATGCCTGGCAAATTGTTCATAGGATTCCAAGATGAAAGGGCCTTTGGCTCACACACAAGGGCACCGCCTTCATTATTACCTCGAGCAACAAATTAAACACCAAGCACTTCGCAATCTGCTTCCTCGAGTCCATCAACTCTGAAATGAGCACAAATAACCTATGAATGGATGATCCCGCAGCCAGGCTGCGTGAGTGGTGGTTGAATTTAATTTCCATTTTGTTACCCGGCCATCATTACGACAGGAAAAGGGTCCCTTGCAGCTGTGTGTGCAGATCCTGCACGGGCTCTGGGTGGGTGTGGGCTCTGTTTTGCCTTTTTCCTTCAGGATCCAGATCGGCAGGAGCTATGGTTTGAAACACACACTGAGGCTTAATTTCCAGTGCAATGGAACCGAAGTGAAGGGGCCTGCCTGAGGGGTGATTAAGCCTTTAAGAAATTTCCACACTTTTCTTATCATGGCCGCTTCTGTTCCTGCTTTTAGTACTAAGACCAAATTGTTACATCGAGGCAGCCTCTCCCCTGACTGCCTCTTTTTCACACATGCTCCGTCCATGAAAAGATAATTCCCATACTATGACTGGAAAGCTTAGACTTTCGACCTCTAAAAGTGCAAGCTCAACCTCTTTATGTTATAAAGTTTCCAGTCTCCGAATTTTTGTTATAGTAACACAAAATGAAGAATAATAAAAGCAATATGCCCAGGAATGTCTTGGAGACTTGGGGAGCCTGGACTCCCTGAAAGAAGGCAGTCAGCTGAGATCCTTTCTGCTAAAGTGAGGTTTGGGCATCAGAGCCTCAGGATCTCAGCGTCTACTGAGTTATAGGCAAAGCTTCCACAGAAGTTCAGAGTTGAGTCTAAGCTGAGTCTGTCTAAAAGTTTATGCTTGAGAAGATGATGAAGGAAGGTACAGAGCTCTGAAGCTCCCAGGGTATGTGGACAGAACACTATTATCCTCTGGCCTCTATAGGCTGCTCAGGGTTTATCAGAGGCATGCCCTGCTACTTTTCCCTACCCTTGTGCATGCTAAATTCTCCATCAAAACACCCCTCTCTCTTTTATTTTAATCTTTCTTCTATCATACAACTTATAGAATACATCCGGGACCCCCTCCTTCCCTCCTTCCACCCCTATCTCCCCACCAGATCTGCTCCCATCACCACCCACTAACATTTCCCCTTCTCCCCAGAAAAAGAGCCAACCCCAGGGTTACTGCACAATCAGGGCATGGCATAGGGGGATGGAACAAGGCCAGGCACCAATCCCCACACCAGGGGTGAGCCAGGCAGCTAGGCAGGAGAAAAGGGGTCTCAAGAGCCAGCAAAATGGTCAGAGACATCCCCACTCCAGCCTGTAGGAGTTTTTCAAGAAAACCAATCCAGACAGCCAAAGATGTATTTAGGGGATCCTACAGGTTCTGTGTCTGTGGCTTTAGTCTCTGTGGGCCCCTAAGAGTGCTAGTCAGGTGACAATGTGGGGCTTGTTCTCCTGGTGTCCTCATCCCCTCTGGTCTCCGCCATGCCTCCTCTCCCTCTTCTGTGGGGTTCCCTGATCTCTGCACGATGTTTGGCCCTGGGCCTCTCCAGATGCTCCTCCTCTCAGCTGTTGGAAGGGGCCTCTCTGGTGAGGGCTGGGTTAGATACCCATCTATCAGGAGAGCATGACATCATTAGAAACCGACTCTGGGTTACTCAGTCTCTAGTTCCTGGCCTGCCCTGGAGTTTCAGGCAGGGGTTCCCTCCATTGACGTAGAGTTCTGTCTTTCCGTGGTCAATGAGGATCTTGAAAACATCCTCTCTTAGAACCATCTTTCCCAGAGTATTCCCACCGCAGAAAGCAAGTCATGTTCCAAGGCCTCCCGTGAGACGGGCTCCCTCCTCTTCCACTCTGCACCCTCACGGTCATCCTGGGCAGCCTGGGAGGAGATCTTAGCGGCCAGCCTCCTTCCTAGTGCTGCTCAGTCAATCAGCACGCAGGATCCTGAGTTCTTCCGGGTCGTGCCCATGTCCCCAGCCTCTAGCCATGACCTGGCAGCTCAAAGATGCTTAACATTCATTTGATGAACAAACCCATATGGTGACCTTCTCTGGAGGCACAGACTTTTTACCTGGAAACCAAGAAATGGTTAAAAGAGGTGATTTTGGAGTTCCCTTCAGGTGACGTCATCTCAGGCCAACCCAGGAACTCCTTGCTCACACCCTGTTTTTATTTTCTCTACAGGACACACCACCTTGGATATGTTATATGTCTTCCCACTCACCTTTCTCAGCTAGAATGCAAGGCCAATGCTTGACACCCACTTGTCACATATTGCTTTATCCCCAGGGATAGGCACACACATTGCCTGAAGAAGCCGCCATACATAAGCCTATGGAATGAATGAAGACATCCATATTTTCAAACGAGGAAACTGAGGTGGAGGGCTTCAGTGGTGTACCCAGTGTCTGGGGCAGCAGGTGATGAAGTCTGCCTCAAACAGAGGCAGCCTGACTCGGGGTCCAGGCTCCTAGCAAATGTTAATACAAATGAGCTCAATTAACTGGACGTGTTTTTCAGGGGGACACATAATGCAATTTAGGTGTTAGAAACGGCGGGGTGGAGGGGGAGTTTGTGATGCTCTTGCCATAGCTCTCTTGGCAAGAGACGGATATGTGGCTGATGGGGGGAGGGGGGGAAACAAAGCCTGTAAATTAATCATGCTTAATGAATGTGACTAATGCGTTCAAGGAAGGAGCGATTAAAATATTAGCGCGTCTGAACTCCTCCTCCCCGGGTAATTTCTTCTCCTCCCTAGGGTTACCGTCTTTCAAAGAGGTAGGGCCACAGAATTGCAGAAATGGAGCTTATGGAACAGAAATGCATTTTAAATGGCTGAGATCGGGAACAGTCTGTGCCGTTCCCAAGCGGCTGTCAGTCTTCACATCCCACTGCTCAAGCGAGAGACGAGAGATGTGGGCTGGGGAGAGAGGTTGGAGCTGTCACATAGCCAGGGACTGGAGACAGGAAGCCAGGCATTTCCCTGGGTAATGGTGTGGAAACAGGAGACGGATGTGGGGCCCCATCACAGGGAGGCAGTTGCCATTCTGTGTAGGCTCAAGGTGACATGAAAATGGCTAAGGAGGAATGTCCTCCAGGGTGGGCCTCACAGGCTCTGCACATTATCCGGGCCCACAGGTAGAAATGCTGAGTTATCACTAAGTGGACAGCCAATGGATCCAGCATCCTTAGAACTCACTGCCCCACCCACACCCATCGGCTAGAAGGAAGCCCCTCAGAATACACCTCATGTTCTTAGGAGTCCATTGCCTGTTGGCGTTTTCCAATTTTGGGCGTGACTCAAGCTGTCTCATGGAACGGTGCCACCCTGGAGGCCCACATTCAGGAGCCTCAGTGGATAGGCAGGAAATGACAGAAAGAAATGGCTACAACGGGAAAGGACTCAGACCGGCAAGTGAGTATCTCCCTGATTGATGGCACCCCCAACCATCCCGTCTTCCTCTGGGTGAGGACCCAGGCTTAGTATGACCAGATCTCCAGATTCTGAAGAAAAGACAAACGTGTATTAGTTTCCTACCACTGCTATAGCAAAGACTGTGGCTTAGAACAGCCCCGGCTTATTGTTTTAAAATTGTGCTGGTCAAAAACCTCAGCTGTGTCTCAGGGCTGGGTTTCATTTGGCAGCTGGAGTAGAGCCATGTTTCCAAGCCTTTCTAGCACTTAGCATCTACATTCCTCCATCTAGATCCTCTTTCCCAAACATGTTTAGGTTTTTTAAAGTTACGTCGACTTACTTGGATGTGTGTGCACACATGCACCCACACATTCTCACCCAGGTTGGAGGACAACCTGCAGGAATTTGCTCTCTCTTTCCGGCGTGTGGGTTCTGGGGATTGAACTCAAGTCTTCAGACTTGGCGGCAAAAATCTTTTCCCACTGAGCCACTCCGTTGGCTCCTCCAACCATGTTTAAAGCTAGTGGCTTAGCATCTCCCGTCTGAATTCCTGCTTGCTTTGTGTAATAGCCCAGTGACTACATGGACTCACAGGACAATCCAGGGTGATCTCCTTGTCTCAACTCCTGTCTACAGAAGTAACAACTGACGTGGTCTCAGGTTCTGGTGGCGAGGCCTGGGTACTTGAGGAGGGGCCTGTTTTTAGTTTGCTTTCTATTGCTGTATCAAAAGTAAACTCTACTAGGCAGGGTTTATTTCAATTTACATCTCACAGTCCATCATGAAGGTGAGAGACCAGGAGTTAGACTCTCTGGCAGGTAGAGGAATAGGGAGAAGGGCCATGGCTAGGTAATAAAGGTGTGAATTTCCAATGTGGCCAGCTTCTTCCTCACCTTCCTGCCTGGAGACAAAAAGCCTGCAAGCTTGAAAGAAAGGCCTTGTAGGCTTTTGTCTCTCACCGGCAGTCCTCCTGCTGGTGAACTGGTCAACAAGTTCAAGGCCTGCTCAGGGCATGCAACACTACAGTACTGGGGCCAATCAACCACCCTAGCTTTCTTCAAAATGACTAACCCTCAATTAGGGGAGCAAACCCTTCAGAGGGTTTAAAACCCCCAGCCCGTGGCTTTCCCACTCACCCTTCTGCTTTTCAGAGGGTCTTTTTCTCTGCCCGTCCGTCTGTCTCCTCACTCCCAACGTACGCCTTTCTTCAATCGCCGATTCTGTCTGCGGTGCCTGAGATCTCTCTACTGCCACTTGTTGCGCTTCAGATCGTTCCTGCCTTTTAATCCTTTAACCCGCAGAAAAAAGTGAACTCCATCAAGACTCCTATCCCCGTATCAAAGGGAAGTCAGGGCAGGAAATCAAGGCAGGAACCTGGAGGCAGGAGCTGAAGCAGAGTCCTTGAAAGAACGCTGTTCTCCCTGCTTTACTCAGCCTGCTTTTTTTTAAATACAACCCGACACAGCCTGCGCACAGCAGTCATTAATCTAGACAATGCTCCCCCACAGATTGCCCACAGGCCAGTCTGATGAAGGCATTTTCTCAGCTGAGCTTCGCTCTTCCCAGATGCCTATGTCAGGCTGACAAAACACTAACCAGCACAGGCCCTGTTTCTCTGCCACAGTCGCATGCCGTATGCGTGGTGACATCACGCTTTCTGAATGATGGCGGCGGCTTCTGAGGTTTATAGCATCGTGTAGGTATCTACACCCGACAGGTATCTACAAGACGCTGGGAGGAGAAAGATCGGGCCGCCTGTCTGTGACCTCTGACTTCTGATGGAAATAAACCATCCCTCGATTTCTAGAAACCTTCTGCTCCTGCCTCCTCTTTGCCTTTCCTGGGGATTTAACTTAGGGCACAACACAGGCTAGGCAAGTATTCTACCAGTGAGCACTCTTCCAAGCCCTCTTTTTGTTTTTTATTTTGAAACAGGATCTCATTAGGTTACTCAGTCAGGCTGACCTTGAACTGGTGATCCTCCTGCCTCCATCTTCTAAGTGTTAAAATGCCCAATTGTTACCCTTGTACCCAGCCTATTTGTCTGCCTATCTATCTGTCTGTCTATCTATATATCTATCTATCATCTATCTATGTATCTATCTATCTATCTATTATCTATCTATCTATCTATCTATGATCTATGAAAGGGTTTATTTTGGCTTATGATTCCAGAAGAATAAAAAACCCATCATAGCCTAGAGACATGGCTGCAGGTGAGCATGGTGGCTCACATAGAAAGCTGAGGCTGAGGACTCAGATTATTTATTTATTTATTTATTTAGATGTGTCTTCTCTGTGTTGTCCACTCTGGTCTTGAACTCCCAACCCTCCTGCCTCTACCACTGAAGTGCTGAGCTTACAGGCATGCCCCACAGATCTGGCTTTCCTTAGTCTATTTAACCATCAAAATAATTTTGGGGGCAGATGGTACCCCCCATATGGTAGAAGAAAGACTGAGATACACATAGAGATTATAGAACCGGTTTCAGGGCACGGCTAGAAAGCAACGAGACTGGAATTGAACTCAGGGAGCCTGGGAACGATCTTGCCTTCTCTGCTCAGTGCACTGAGAGGTCTGGCCATTCAGTCTACCGTTCCTTCTCCACTTCCTCTCTACTCTCAGTATGAATTGAGTGACTTCTTGCAAAGCACCCACACTGTGCGCTGATGCTCCGCTAGTCTGCTTATTCTGTTGCTGCTGGAGTAAGATCAGTTCTAGCTGTGCGACAAGACAGGTCAGGCGGCTCCTGAGGAAGCGGCACTTGGAGCGACAGTACAGCAGAGTCCCCAGGTCTACAGGGATAGTCGGGCCTGAAATCTGAGGAGAGTCCCAGGGAAAGGGGCCCGTGTGTAAACCGTGTACCTCGAGTGTAACTGAAATGAGGGAACCCAGCCTTCGGAGGAGACGCCATTGGCAGCCCTCCACCTACCCACCTGCTGCTAGGCTATGTCAGACCTGCTCGAAGAGGCCAGGACATTGCCTTCTCCCAGTGACTTTGTAAGGTGAGCATCACTATTACTGCCTTGGCTTTATAGATGAGGAAACTGAGGCACAGAGGTTCAGAAACTTGTCCAGATCACAGAGTCTTAGAAAGTACCAAGCGGTGGCTTCCACAGTGGTCGCACCACAGTCCCACCACCCGGACGCAAGTTCGTGTTCATACTTGTTCTACGTTTAAGTTAACTCGTAGTTTTGAAATCAACATAAACATGACTTTCATTGATCTAGACACTATTTTATCTCTTTAAAAAGGTAATTATACACACACACACACACACACACAGAGACACACACAAAGGAAATGGAGAGGTTTCCAGATCAGAAAATAGCATAATATTTGCTATAAATACCTTTTAGCATGCGCAGGTTATGAATTCAGTAACAGCTAACGCTAAGGATGCAAAGAGAAAGCATGCTAGTGTAAAGAACCCTAGTGGGCACAGCACCCAGTACTATCAAGCCGCTTGGTCTTTATCCCCATTTGCCCACCTGTTAGTACTATTATTTTTTATTAACATGATGGTGATATATGAATAACGAGCCATGATAACTCTCAGGGATGCAATACACGGCCGCAGAGAGCGCCTACCGTATCTTTTCCCATGGCCTCCTCACACCGCATTCCTTATGGCTCTGCTCTGCTCGCCTCTCCTCATCTGCTTCTCTCCTCTCTCTGCTTCAGCCCCTAGGTGCTTTATTCATTCAAAACCCCCTCCTCTCTCCACACAGGCCGTCTTTATACAAATGGATGGAACCTAACACTTCTCAAGGTCTGCCAGCAGACATGTCAGCGGGTGTCCGAGCTGGGGAGTGAGTCAGAGTCTTCTCTGATCACCCGGCTGCAGAACATTGAGGGTGATAGGGAACCTTCATCTGTATTAAGGTAAACAAATAACCCGTTCCTTTGGAGATCTGGCGGCTACTCCATTGTTTTTAGCATGGAGGTGTTAACAGGTAGGAAGCAAGTCCTACACATGCTTCAAGGCGTCAGGAAGCACCCTTCCCCCATACAGCACATACACAGGAGTATGATCCCATAGAGATTATCCAACATCTAATCCACAACACCCACCTCTGTGCCATCTAAAACAAGTCAAAAGCATAACATGTTTTAATAATGAAACCAGATTAGAAATCATAGCCAACATCTCAACATTGCAGCAAAATTCATAACTGTAATGCCATTAAACTGATAGAATTGTGTTCAAACTTCCTTTTTTTTTTTTTTTGTTTTGTTTTGCGAATAGACTTGCTTCTTATTTGTTTGTAGATACACTGTTAACATTTCCATTATTTGTATCAGGCATTCAACAGAACCTCTCTTCTTTATCAAATTATATTAAAGTACATTATAACATGAAGATAAAATGGTAATTATACCAAGCACGAAAATAACTTATCAAAGCAATAGTTTTACTACCCTTTTTCATTGTCAGTTAAAATATAATTACATCATTTCTACTCTTCCCCTCCTTCCTCTACAGTCTCTCTGCTCCCCTTGCTCCTTCTTAAATTCATGGCCTTCTTTTCTTTAATTTTTATTGTTTCACATTATATATAGATCAATAAATATATAAATACAGCCTGCTGAGTCTATTGAATGCTGCTTGTATGTTTATGTTTTGGGGGCTGACCACTCAGTACTGAGGATCAATTAGGGGGCTCTTCCCTGGGAAAGACTAATTCTCCCTCTCTGTAGTCTTTCATCGCCTGTATCCCTAGGCGTGGGGCCTGCAAGTGATTTCCCCCACGTATGTTGGCATGCAAACTGCCGTTGTCATTGTTCAGATCTTTTTTTAGGCAGCCATGTTGTTTGTGGTGACGTTAGCAATTGGGACACCACACGCAGTTGCAATTCAGGGATTCCATAGCGCGTGGCCTCATCCCAGGAGAGGTTTCGACATATCTCGCTTTACCTTAGGTGCCTCGCATTTTCCCTACACACTGTATTAGAGAATAAAGCAGCAACATGAAGGCCGTGTGCCCATGGGTTGGCTGCAAAGGTTAAGTGTCAGCTTTCTGCTGTCTCCTGCAATAGAGGAAGGAGCTGTACCTGTTCTACACAGGCAGCTACACTCTAGCATCTCATCGTCTTCAGCGTGCTTGCTGTGTTACCTGCTCGGCTCCGTTCGCTGTTGAGTTCTACATGCTAGTCAAAATTGCCTCCTTCGGCAACCTTCCGCTCCACACTCATTCACTGCTGTCTCTGCCCCGCTTCCCCTGCATTCCTCCCGACCTCTCTCCCCTTTCTTTGCTTTTTTTCTTTTTCTGAGACAGAGTCTCACTATGTAGCTCCAGCTGTCCTCAAATGCAGGATCCTTCTGCCTCAGCCCCTCCAGTGCTGGGGTTACAAGCATGAGCCTTCACTCACGGCCTTGCTTTCAAGTTCTGATGATCCTTCTGCTCAGTTTTTATATCGTGCCTTACCAAGCTGTGCGGCGTTTAGATCAGGTCAATAAAATGTTGTTTTTGTTCATTCCCTTATGTCTTTATAGTGTAGAGTATTTTCTATTTGTTTTGTTTTATTGATGATCCGTCTGACCTTGAGCTTAAGAGTAAGGAACGTCACGTCACATTGTAGCCTTTGGTTTTCCTTGACCCATAGTCTCAGCCCAGGCCAGATATTTCTGTGAATGAATGCTTTCTAATAACCATCCGTAGGTTTTGGAGAAGCTGTTCAGGGCATGAGTAGATTACCGTAACCCATCCCAAGTCTGCTCTTGGGATCAACAGGTAAAACACGACAGGGCAGAAACTGTAGAAAAAGTGAAAAGTGTCTCTGGCATTTGTCAACTAGCTGAAAGCTTTCTTAGAAAAATCAGTGGCTTACCACCCTTGTAAAAAGTATTTTCCAAACCAGGCAAATAGTTTAGAACCACAAGCCAAACCCTTTTGTGTGATTATTTGCTGAGCTTATAACCGTAAGTGCATGTTAAAATCCCTCTAGGGGAAGCACGGGAGTGGCCGTGTGGTTGGGGTTAAGCAGAAGACTTAGCCACGAGAGTAACCATTCCCTAGAGTAGCACCTTTCCCACGAAGATTCCCAAGGCTTATCTGCTCGCCTTAAACAAATCTGGAAAAGGATTGGGCTTGCTCTATCCCTAGGTGATATTTCTGTAACCAATTTTAGGGTTAGAATTAAACCCAGCATCTTTATATAACTTGTGCGAATTACTCTGAGAATGATTTTTATACCATAGCTGTTCCCAAAACTATCTTGGTGCTGTAGCCCGATAAAGAGAGGTAGAGGACTAGATTTTGTTTGTCACTAAATCTCTGAATGAGAATGCCATTCTGTCTGGTGCTCTTAATGACCTTGTGTTCTGGTAAAGTGTAAGTATATATAAAGTGTAGGCATATATAGTGTTCTGAATGTCAACTATAAACCTGACTCCTTCATATTGTAGGTAGGGACCCATAGCTTTTAATGTAAACCAGGCAGCCCCATAGGAAAATAATTCATGCTTGACCTCTCTCAGGGCAGCATTAGGTAGGATGTGCCACAATGGCACTTTGATTCTCTAAAGTTAGAGCTGTGAATCTCAGGTTGCAATTAACTATGTCCTGGTCCCCTCCAAAAACGATAGGGTTCTTTAGGGAAATACATAGGCATTTTTATAAGTGTGCTGGCTAGTCTTATGTCAACTTGACACATAACTAGAGATATCCGAAAGGAGAGGAACTTAATCGATTCATCTCTAAAGCATTTTCTTAGTAATTGGTAAGGGAGGGCCCAGCCCATTGCAGGTGGTTCCATCCCTGGGCTGGTGGCCCTGGGTTCTGTAAGACAGCAGGCTGAGCAAGCCATGGAAGCATGCCAACAAGCAGCACCCTTCTGTGGCCTCTGCATCAGTTCCTGCCACCGTGTTCCAGTCCTGTTTGAGTTCCTGTCCTGGCATCCTTTAACAATGGATGTCAATGTGGAAGTGTAAGCCAAATAAACCATTTTCTTCCCAACTTGTCTTTGGTCATGTTGTTTCATTACAACAATAAAAACGCCAACAAAGACAATAGGTTTTGTCCTAGTTCATGAATGTTAGTGGTTTCCATGTAGTTGTTGGTCTTGAAAAATCATGGAGAAAGCAGGTGGAATATTTTGTATTTAATACTTCCTGCTAAAGAAGATGAGGACCAGGCAACCTTGAAGATAAGAGCAGAATGGCCCTTTATTAGAATAAAATCATATTTTATGGACTCTTTCCTTTTGAGCCAACACATTTTCTAAAACTGAGGAAAACTTCTTTCCTAAAAAGGAAACCTTCCCTAACTAACACACACACACAGACACACACAGACACACACACACACACACACACACACACACACACACACACACACATACAGAGAAACATACTTAAAAGTTATACCAGTAAACTCATTACGGATAATATAGGAGACGGACATATTACTTCTTTTTACAATTTACTTTTAGTTTTTGTGTATGAGTGCCTATATGTATGTATGTGCATCACATCACCACATATATGCAGTGACCTCAGGGGCCAGAAGAGAGAACCTAAGTTGGGTTTCCCGCACCTACATTGGATAGCTCCCCTCTGCCTACTAACTACATCTCCAGAGGAACTGACGCCTCTTCTGGCCTCCGTAGGCACCTGCATACACACACTCCATCCCTTCATACACTCCCACATACAAACATAAATAAAATAAGAATCTTTATAAAAAGAAAGTTAATTACTTGTAATCAATATTTTTATTCATTTTAGTCGGCTCTTTCAGAGATTACGTAGGGGTGTAAGGCAAGCTTTTGCCTTAATAAGAGGATCACAAGCCACCAACCAGGTAGACTAGGTGACTTTTGAGGCCTCTGCTAATCCAGGGACTACAAGAAGTACTAACATGGCTGGATAACGTGTCTTACTTGGGTTTTACAGAAACTTGTAAATATTGCTGTTTGTGGGGTCATTTGCCTTTTTAACTCAATAATCAAATGAGATGTTACATATCCTGATTTTGCCATGTTCAGCTAACCAGGAGGCACTCAATTTACAAATGTTACCTTGTGATTTCATACTAATAGGTTAGGTGGCTCAGTTGATTTCGTTTTAGTGTTTTATGTGTTGACACTGCAATTTGATTACTTCTGAGATCACTAAAGTGTGTGTGTGTGTGTGTGTGTGTGTGTGTGTGTGTGAGAGAGAGAGAGAGAGAGAGAGAGGAGGGGGCGGGGGAATCTGTAGAGTCTTTCCTGTTGTATACCCCATTCAGGGCACTTTGTCCAGGTTGTTGTTTGCCTTCTGCTTGCCTCGTAGTTCCTGTTTCTGTTTGTTATTTCCATACAGATGTCAAGGTTCCTGACGTCTCTGAGTATCACCACATGGCTTGAGAAAGCACAGTCTTCTAAAGCAAGCAGGGAGGGGGCTAGAGACAGCTTCTGTTTGATAACTGGAAGTTCTGCTGTTCTCTCTGTCTAGGCATCAGGAACGCTGCCAAGAATGGTGCCCCTCAGTTTCCAGTGTGAGTGCTTTTGCTGATGTGCTGGCCTTGTTGAAAATCAAAATCCAGTTGTTCAGTATCCCAGAAGGCAAGAGTAACACCTTCACGAGGAACGCCAGATCCCATTTCCACCATGAAACCAAGAAGAAAATTGACCCGAGGTTGAAGTGTCCCTTTGGAAGGACCCACAGCATGGTTTAGGCCAAGTGAAGAAATCTGAACAAGTCTTGCTGATCGTGTCTCACTCATCTTGGATCAGGAAGAAGCCCACTCCTTCCAACCTTGAAGTACCTTCCTAAGAATCCACCAGTGATAACAGGGTGGTCAGAGACTTGGAGTGAGGATACACGCTGCTTCCCGCCTCTATGTCACCTCAGAAGAACAAACCTCGTGTATTCCAAGCCAGTTGATTTAATACCTCCAAGAATTGTTAATAATACAG
Source organism: Cricetomys ansorgei (assembly GCA_026225945.1). Lineage (NCBI taxonomy): Eukaryota > Metazoa > Chordata > Mammalia > Rodentia > Nesomyidae > Cricetomys > Cricetomys ansorgei. The sequence continues at coordinate 874,332 of JAMJFZ010003200.1, forward strand.
TTTCAAGTACAGATGTGAAGTAGGTTGAATCTTGAATACACTGTTGAGTACTTCCAAGCGTTCACTTCGTAAAGCTGTTACCAAACATGGACAAGTTCAGCTATGGACTTGAAAGATGCACAGTCTTTGATAGCTAACTGATTAAAAATTACAGACCAGGGTGCAAGATATTTGCAAAAATCTATACTTGGCTTTTACATTTTATTTCTTGTCCAAATGTTTGTGTGTTGCTTCATATTAGGGACACCGATTCTACAAAACCCAGCTGGTAGGATGAGGCACGTTAGTTGGTCATCCCTAAGCCCTGGGTCTTATTTTCCCTTTTCTCTACAGGACTTGTTGAGAACCCTGTCTTTTCCTGTACCATGATGTGCATGAAAATGTTGAGTGCATTCTTTGAAAATAAAAAAAAAACTCTTACAAGGAGAGTTGTCAGCTTTAAGGTTTTTCCTCGGGGCCTGGCTAGCTGTTTGCCTGTCTCTGTGGCATGCCAAGTTTTTAGGTCCCTCATGGGAATAAGTTAGTACAATTCTTTAATTTTAGGAGCCAAGACATTGGAGCCAGGCTATCCTGAGCTGCATAGCAATACTCTGTCATAGGGAAAGCAAAACACAAAGCAGAGATAATACTAAGACCTGATAGCAGTGATCCTCCACTGTTGCCTTATCTGCCACGGTGACTGTTCCTGTCCCCAAGGCTCTGGCAGCCACCCCATCAAGAAGGGGCAACAGCCAGGGTTACCTCTCAAACAGGGCATAACAAGCCAGAACAGGGCCAGGCACTAATCCCTACAAGTGGTGTGGATTAGACAACCCACCAGGAGCAGAAAGATCCCAAGGCCAGGCAAAAAAGGTTGGAGACCCCTACTCCAGCCTGTAGGATTTTGCAAGAACATCAAACCATAAGAGGATTGTCTTTTCTCAGGAGAAGTGGGAGTGAGGGCAGGGAGGGTGGGGGAGGGGTTGATCGGGGAGAGGAGAGATGGGAGGAACTGGGAGAAGGGGTCTCAGGTTAAGAAAAATAACAATTTTTGTTGTTTTTTTTAAAAAGAAGGGTCATCTGACAGATAGCGCTGTTTTTATGGAAATGTCATAGTGGCTTTTCTCCCACACACTTAACTGTTTGTCCCGGTTGGGTTTGCCCAGCACCTCACTGTGAGGAGGTGAGCGTGGGGACAGGAGAGAGGATCAGAATTACCAGCCTTCTTGGTGACTTGGGATAGATTCTAGCTACACAAGTCAAACGATACTCCCTATACTCCGAAGAATAGGCCTTGAGCTATCCTGAGCGTCGTAGCTACTGGTTGGTAGGTTTGGCTTGGCTGTCTGGGCCACAGTGTATGTGCTGGATCCTACTTGTGGTCCTCTGAACTTGTGAAACAGCAAACTCAATGAGGTGGGTTCTGTCCAGAGAAAGATGACCATCTGGATTCTAGCTTCTAATGTGAATATCTGGGAATTTATTTCCTAAAGGACAGCACCAAAGTTTCCATTACTCTAGGAGTAAAATTAGCAAGCTTGACAATAGGGACATGAAAAGAGTGTGGAATAGTCCAAGTTTCCCAGTTATGGAGAGTGTTCTGGTGTTGAGTCAGAGGCCGAGCAAGGAGGAAATGTTCGCTGGCGAGAGGCATGGGTCTTAGCACTAAAAATGTCCGTGTTACCAAGAACTGTAACCATGTTGCACCCTGAACTGAAATAGCTATTTTCTTTTCGACTGCATTGGCGTCCACACGGCCATGGAGGGCACAGAGAGGGAGTTGGCATCACTGCCCCTTTGAGCTGGAATTGCTCTGACTGGTGGGGCAATTGTCTTCAGTGGTGACTTGAGTTTCATGAGACGCTGCTGAATCCCAGCTATAGGAAATTTCTAGAAGAGGGCTGTGTTCCACGGAGGCAGGACAGCTCCGATCACTCAATATCACTTTGCTAAGTGGACAGAGAGGCCCCGAGTCCTATTTTTTAAAATTCATTTATTTATTTTATGTGTATGAGTGTTTGTCCCCATGCTTGTCCGAATACTGTGTGCATGCCTGCTCCCTGCAGAACGAGAAGAGGCCGTTAGATCCCCTGAAACTGGGCTTAGAAATGGTTGCGAGCCATCATGTGGATGCTGGGAATGGAAGTCAGGTGCTTTGAAAGAGCAGCAGGAGCTCTTCACCTCTCAGCCACCTCTTCAGCCTCTCAGGGCAGCCTTTTGCTTTATGGAAACCCTAACTATTAGGGGGAGAATGTCACAAGAAGTCTGATCAGTTAGTGTTCCTGACATCAGCTCATGGGACTGACCTTTTGCAAACCTCGAGACAGTCTTGACGCATGCTCTTTCATTATGCTTTATGAAAAACTTAGGTGTTGATTTTAGAAAAAAAACCAAAACATCAAATTGACTTTGGGCCTTGCTTGAACACACCTTTGTGAAATCTTGGAGCTGAGTCTGGGTGTTTACAGGACATTGATCTTTGGCGTTTGTGGCTGGGGATCACAATGTGCTGTTGGCACACACGCTTCTCCAAACGGTGAGAGCACACTACTATTTATTTGAACACCAAATATCGTTCTTAACCCTCCCAGCGCTAAATGTTATTTTCCATATTTCCATGCCATTTGAATTTCATTGTATTTTCTCCAAAGTCAATTCCTATTTTCTAGACTCTCCTTGGTCCGGCACACATGTTTACCTATCTGCTGCAGATTCTCCTGGACCGGTTTTTCTGAGGCTGTTTTTGATGGTTTGGTTGAGAGGGCTGCAGTATGGCAGACACACAGCCGTTGCCATGTTGGGGACAGAAGTGAATTTTGAGTGTCAGAGTTTGGAAGGAACATTTTGGAGGGAGGGGGAGTGTCTTATAAATACTAGGTGTAACATCCAGACAAAACCCAGAACAGTTATTAAGACTTTGTCTTATTTTTCTGGAACTTCAGGTCAAAGAACACATAATGCAGGATAGCTAGGATTTAAATTTAGATTTCAATCCCATAAAAGAAGAGAGAAGGAAAGGAAAGGGAAAGAAAAGAAGAGGGAAGCAGTGATGAATCCAAGATCTTAAAAAAGCTGCATCTTCTTTCTCGTTTGCTTTCTGCCGAACATCTTCTGCCTGCAGAAGATTTCAATGTCCAAAAGCTCCATTCTTCGGGTGTTTGGTTTCTAAGACTTTCAAACGCAGTGAACGCCCATCGCTACTTCTGTTGCCTCTTCTCCCTTATTCATGTCCCACCGTGGGGCTTAAGAGGGGAACATTATGATTAGAGGGAAAAATACCATCCAGCGGTAACTGGCTAATTCTCCCAGTACTTCAATACTCAGCACTATTTATTGGAAGCTAAGGATGTGCTCTGCACACGGCTGCCGGGAATATGAGGCTAAGATGGTTTGGAGTCCAGATACTTAAAAAAGACCCGAATATACCACAAAAGAAAGACTGCAATGCAAGCACTGGCTTCTGTGAACGCTTATAAAACAGATTGTTATAGATCGGAAATCTCTGGTCTGCAACGCAAGCTTCAAATTAACTCTGTGAAGGACATCTTTGTAATAACACACCACAATGAACACATGGCTGGTTCATCAGTGGGCTGAAAACCTCAAACTATACTATACTACAAACTATACTACACACACACACACACAAACACATAGACACTCACACACACACACACATGCAGATACACACACACACAAACACACACACACACACATGCAGATACACACACACACACATACACACACATAGACACTCACACACACACACACATGCAGATACACACACACACACACACATGCAGATACATACACACACACACACACACACATGCAGATACATACACACACACACATACACACACGCACAGAGAGATAAACACACACATACACACACATAGACACACACACACACACACACACACATGCAGATACACACACACACACACACACAAACACACACACACACATACACACACATGCAGATACACACACACACATACACACACATAGACACTCACACACACACACATGCAGATACACACACACACACACATGCAGATACACACACACACATGCAGATACATACACACACACACACATACACACACACACACAGAGATAAACACACACATACACACACATAGACACACACACACACACACACATGCAGATACATACATACACACACACACACACACATACACTCGCACACTCTAATCCTGGGTCAATTTGAGTTCTAAGCTTACAGTCATGCGACTTTTGAAACTCTACCTCATTAGAATATTTGCAAAGGGTAAGGCATGCAGGCATAAAATGGATAGGTTTTTCATACATTTTTAAAAGGGCAAATAACACCTCAGAGTAAAGAGTAAAGTTAGGGCAGTTCACAAAATCCCTTTTGGGTGAGTATCTGGAAATAGAGGAAGTGAAAACTTCCTGTATCTATATCTGGCTTATATTTTAGCTCCTGTCACTCTCATCATAAAATAAAGAGTTAGCTACGCCACAAATATGTCCTTCCATGATCTCTGCCTGGCTGCTTTTTGGGGGACTCTCTGAAGACTTCATATGACCTCAGTACATGAAAATCAGGCCAGGGACCAATTTTCCCTTTATTAAAAGAGTTTCTGTTAGTCACTTACATTGAAACCTCAAGGAAGATCGTTACAACATACCACTGTGAAGCCACCCAGATGCTCATACACAAAGGCAGCGTAGGGCCTCAAGAAAGCTCTTAGCCACTTGGAGGGCAGCTGAGGAGGAAGAGGGATGCAAACCAATTCACGAGTCAGACATTGGTCCCTAAGCCTCGGTCCCTGGAGTTAGATTTGCACACACTTTGATGCTTTTATTGCAAGCTTCCCTCCCCTGCCCTTTAGCTTTGAAGGATTCATATAAGTTAACTCCAAAAGTTGGTTCTTTGAAGAATTCAGGAAGAATAAGCCTTTGTCACCCCAAATATTAGATGAAGAAAGAATCCATCACCCCCATGATGGAAGAGAACAAAGACAGTAAACTAACCGAGAGCCGCTCAGTGGCAATGAAGTTATGAAGATGCAGGTGACTTCTTAGCAAAAGGTGAAGCGCCAAAACTGGTCTGAGACGTAGAATCGTCGAATGCGCGAGAATTAGCAAGACTGAAGTACAAACGGCACATTTGGGTGGCTCCGTATCAAATTCTATATAACCTTTAAAAGAAGTGACCCCACCTTACTGTGAACACAGAACAAGTAGGGGTGTTGATGGTGTGTCTTCTGGTTCTATTATTGTTTTCAGACCAGGCTTCCTCCAGAATGACGCACCTTAAGTGAATCCCCACGTAGTGAATGCTGCTCATCCGTGGACTACACCTTAAATCAGCAAAACTCTGAGGTTTTAGGGGAGGTTGGAATGTAGACCTACGATTCACTAAGTGAATGCAGTGTTAATGTAATACGAAAACCTGACAGTTGCTTCAAAATCATATGAGAATAACACACCCATCTCTTACTGAATAAACGAGCATTTCTAGAGAAAAATTGGTAAAAGAAATCATAACAATGTAGCTAAAGAATAATAAGGTGAGCTGAGTCCAGGAATGCAAGATGGTATGATATTAACACTGTTTATCAAATCAATAAAGAAGAAATGTCATGGAAAGATTACATAGTTGTCTGGCTGGAGAGATGGCTCAGCACTGGCTGATCTTCCAGAGGACCTCAGTTCCATTCCCAGCAACCTCACAACCATCTATAACGGAGTCTGATGCCCCCTTCTGGCATACAGGTGTACATGCAGCATGATCACTCATAAACATAAATAAATCTTTCAAAAAAAGATTCCATAATTGTGGACGTGCCTATCTCAGTGTAGATCTAAATAAAATAGGGAAAGAGTATCCTTAAGTGTGGAAAGCCTATGTACCTGAAGTCAATAACAACATCAAGGTCAGGACCAGCTAGTGCTGCCCCTAGCACTATTAGTGGTTAGCACTATTTTGGAGGCTCTAGAAAATTCAGTCAGTAGGAAAAGAAAGAGATAAAACTATGTATGTTTTTTTTTTCTTTATAAATTTCCAAGTCTGAATGGCCTAGCTAAAGATTAGAATTAAGTTGGGTGGCTGGAGAGATTTCTCAGCGGTTAAGAGCATTTACTGCCCTGTCAGAGGGTTAGGGTTCAGTTTCCAGCATTCACATCAGTCAGCTCACAACTGCCTGTAGCTCCAGCTCCGAGGGATCCAATGTCCCTCTCTGATCTTCTGATCTTAGTGGACACTTGCGCATACACATACACATGCACAGACAGACAGACACACAAATAAACAATTTGGTAATGTGTTGAGGTCCAATAGTAGAGATTTTTACTCATCAAAAATAAACTCAGAATTGACGGGAGTGGGCTGGTGAAACGATCCAGCAGGTGAAGACCCCCACTTTGCTATTAAGCTTCATGACCTGAGTTAGACCACAGGACTCCCAAGGTAGAAAGCAAGAATCAGTTCCCACAAGTTGTCTTCTTACTGCACACGCAAGCCCCCAGGCTCCCACAAACACTGAATAAATAAAATTTATTTTAAAGAAAAGAAAATGAAGAACTGTGTGCTGCCTCCTCATCCCTGTTGGGATTTAATTGCCATTGAGCTGGTGTTAAGAGGACCTTGAAGAGCAGGCCGGAGGAATGGCTCAGGGGTTAAGGGTACTGGGCTGTTCTTGCAGTGGACCTGGGTTTGGTTTCCAGCACTCTCATGGAGGCCCATAATCATCTGTAATTGCAGTTCCAGGGAATATGATGCTGTCTTCTGACCACTGAGGGCTCTTGCACGCACATGGTCCACATACGTACACTTAGGCACATACACACTAAGTAAATAGATACGTACATAAATAAATAAGCAAATAAATAGTATAAAAGGCAAATAGCCCTGAATGAATTAACGTTCCCCTAAATGATGCAGGGACCATGGAATGGGCTTGCTTGTGAGGGTTAGTTCCGTTCTGTCTGTTTCCCTCGGGCTCACCTGCCCTCCCTCCATGCTGACAAGTTAACTCCAGATGCCACCACTGTGCACGTTCTTGGGCATCTCAGACTCCTGAAGTGTTTGAGCTAAATGTCGCTTATAATTTACTCATGTTGATATTCTGTTGTGGCAGCAACAAATGGGTTTAAGCCAGTTTGCCACCTACCCCTGAGTGGAGATTGTGATTTCAGTCAGCATTCTCCTGGAACGGCAGTGGATGCTTAAAAGTCAACGCTCGTCTGGTGAATAACTGTGATCACCAAAGCGCAAAATCTGAAAAAATTTCGCAAATAGTATAAGCAGTTATCTGAAAAATAAACCAAGTTCTAAACAAATGGAACATTTGCCATTTAAAAGCTTCTTTCCAAATTAATGTGCATTTTAAATGAACTTCCAATTAGAATGGACACATCATTTTAAAGTTGATTTCCTTTATTTAGAATAAAACAATTGCAAAGTCTACAAAGAAGGCTAACTAGCCAAGAGCAGCCAATATTTGGTTCAGACATGAGAAACCACATAGTCACGGTATTCAAATCCATACGGCCATGGCCTGGGAAAGGCAGACTGGTGGGAAAAATTAACTGTAAGAACTAGATCTCGGGTCATACGAGAAGTAACACAATACAAGTAGATTCAATTCAACTGGGAAAGAACAATTCTTTAATAAATGAGCTCCACAACTTGTAGGGTGTAAGTAAGAAGACAATTAGCATTGGACCCCAGTATTGTTTCATGGTTAAGACGAATTCTAAAGGAAGTAGGGGAGAAGATGCTGGGCCTGGAGAGATAGCCAGCAGTGAAAAGCACTGTCTGCTCTTCTGGAGGATGCAGGTTTTATTCCCAGCACCCACATGGTGACTCACAATCACCCTTCACTGCAGTTCCGAGGGATAGGCTGTCCTCTTTTGCTTCTATGGGCACCAGGCATGTGTATGGTGTACAGACATACATGCAGACATAATACTCATACACTTAAAATAGTAACTTAAAAAAAAAGAGTGGCAAATACCTTGATCATGACAGAACATTTAAAATCTGTCACAGGATAAATATTTCAGCAAAGTATCAGGCCACAAAATTAATGCACCCAAATCAGTAGCCTTCCCACACGCGCTTGCGAGCATGCGCACGCGCGTGTGTGTGCACACACACACACACACACACCACACACACACACACACACACACACACACACACACACACACACACACACACACACACACACACGCATATATTCTGATCAGTAGAATACAACTGTGAACTCAGGTGCAAGTCTACAAAGATGCCAAAACATTCTTTGGAGACAAGACAGCACCTTCAACAGGTGGTCTTGGACAAACTGGATAGCTCCGTGTAGAAGACTGAAAGCAGATCCCTCTGCACACAAATCAATTCAAAATGGATCAGAGATCCCAGCATTACCTGAAACCCCTAGAAGAAGGAGCACGGAGTGCATTTCAAAATACAGTCCCAGAGAAGGACTCTCTGAAGAGGACCCTGGCTCTCAGGAAATAGGGCGGGCAATCAGCAGATGGGACCTCGGCCCCCTTACGGATGAGGAAAAATATTTGCCAGCTATGCATCTGGAAGAGGATTAGTGTCTAGGATATACAAAGAAACCAAAAACTAGAAGAAAAAAAAAAAAGCAAAACCAACCAACCAACCAAACAAACAAACAAAAAACCAAACAAAGAAACAAAAACCTAAACACGGAGAAAGTAACTCAATTAAGAAGTGGCCTCTGGAATGGAACAGAGGGTTCTCAGAAGAAGAAATGCAAATGACCAAGCTAATACTTTAAAGTGTTCACCATCCTCGGTCATCAGGGGAGTGCTTGCCTTGCATTCATGAGACTCTGGCTTCCATTCCAGCATCATATAAACCAGGCACGGTGGCACACTCTTGTAACCCCAGTAGAAGGACTAGGGGTTCAAGGGCACCCCTGGCTGTTTAACAAGTTTGAAGCCAGTTTAGGATAACTTGGGATCTTATCTAAATTCATATTTTTTTAAAAATACAGACTTAGATACAGGATCAAGGATGCGGACAAAAAGGAAATGTAAATTTCCTGGTGGGAATGCAAATTACTCTAGTCTCTAGGTATATCAGTCCAGAAAGGTCCTCAGGAAATTAGAATTAGGAGGGAGGACTGTGTGACCCAGCTATACCACTCCCCAGTATTTACCCAAAGGGTTCCAAACCGATGTATCACAGAGGTGCCTGCAGCTCTGCTGACAAGCGGCTAAGGTATGAGACAAGCCTAGGTGCCCATCAACCGGAGGACCAATCCAGAAAATGGAAATCCTCTATGTAACATACAATGGAAGCTTTTTTATTAACAACAACAAAAAAAAGTTATGTCATCTTCCAGTAAAAATGGAGACAGCTGGAAATAGTCACATTCAGTGAGTTAAGCCAGTTCCCAAAAGACAGCTAATGCTTTTTTTCTCATTTGTGGTTACTGGATTTAATAGAGGTACATAAAATGATGTGTGTGTATGCAGCATCAAAGTAGAAATGCAACTATCTAGGGAGGGGTGAAGAAGAGGAGGGTGGCAGGGCATGGGGTGGAGGGACATGCTCAGCATGTATAAAAATCCTTACATAACACAGCACCCTGTACAATGAATGTACACAACGTAAAACTTCCTGATTTTTTAAATTTTTGATGTGAAATGTTTCTAAACATAAAAAGCACTTTATTGGAATGAACTCACAAGTAAAAATCGTCACATGCCCACACGGACACAGCCATTCAAGTAAACACTTGTCCAGTTCCAAACTGGACCGCCTGTACAGTTAGGATGGGCATTCTGAAGCCACGGTGCCTGACTGAGCGTTTTACACGTTGACTGTCAGTTACATTTCTATGCATTTATCAACCACAAAAAATGAAAAAAAAAATCGTGACGGAGTTAAGACTGGGAGAACAATGAGCTTTTATCCTCTTTCATGGCTCAAGGGTCTTTTGACCTGCGTTCCTTCCTTCCACATCACCTAATATTTACCGTTTCTTGTTTTCCTTTCTACATGTTATACTGTACCCACACACAAACGTGTGTGTGTGTGTGTGTAATATACAGCTATATAATATATACATACACATTATGGCTTAGGATATGCAGATGAGGGAGAATATGTAGTTTATTTCTTTCTGAGACTCTTGTAACCTCACTTAATATTATTACACATTCTAAGTCTATCCATTTTCCTAAAAATTTTATGATTTCATTTATTTAGAATATATATATATATATATATATATGCACAAATGTATACATTCGCATACACACATGTATGTATGTTTATACATATGGCTGTGTTCTACTTCTGCATGCTGGGATGTATAGAGTGGCCACATAGCTGGTGACTTGGCATCATAGAAATAAAACAGAACAAGCCCTAGGTTTCTGTTTTTTACCTCTAGCCAATGCCAGCATAACAAATTTGGAGTACGGGGAATCCCCGCAGTTCCCTTGAGGGAGCTAGTCTCCTGCAGGTCGGAAGTCATTCTGAGATTGCAGGAAAGAGAATGATTGCAGATGGTTTGACGGTCAGATTACAGTGTGAGAAGGGGAGGAACGGAGGGCCAGAGGGAAGAGGAAGATCCTAGATGCTGGCACGGCAGTGTGAGACCGAGGCGCATTTCCGCAGCCATCATGGTCCTTTCTGCTGCAGGAGCAGGTGATTCTCAGTGAAAGCCTGTGACAATCTTATTATTTAAGGGAAAAGGTGCATATGCCATTTGCCCTCACCACTTCCTTCGCCTGGTTGAAATAACTGTCCCTGCTGAGCTGAGAGAGCAGGCAGAACACAGCATCCCTGAGAAGCAGGTGCTCATGTTCCCAGAGCAGTGAGATGAGAACCAGGGGAGCTGAGGGGAAAGATGTCGGGTGATGCTGACTGGTTCATGCTTTCTTGTGGGGCAAGGGAAGCAAAGAGAAGGTAGATTAATAAGATAATGAAAAATGCACAGCAGAGTCAGTAGATGCAGACTGAAGCTACTGTACCTCTGGGCAATTTTCTTTCATTTCTCAAACTGAAGGAGTCAGAGCTGGGGAATTCGTCTTTGATTGACTTGAAGTAGAAGGGAGAAGATCATTTAAGATCTAATATTTTTCTTTGCTTGATAATGAAACTTTTCACAGTTGCAGGAAATGATAGGTATTAAAGGGATAAAAGTGCACAAAAGTTAGAGAAAATTGTATCTTATTTAAATGTTTTTTTTTTTTTTCCCTCTGCCATGTTCTGTTTTGAGACAGGGTTTTGCTCTGGAGGCACGCTGGTCTCAAACTTGAATCTTCTGCTTCTGCCTCAGAGGTGCAGGGATTGCAGGCATGTACCCTACTTATCTCTGAGATATGTCCTTAATACAAAAATAGCAAAGACAAACTTGAAAGCCCAGCAAAATACAAAAAAAAAAGGAAGACATAAAAAGTCATAAAAGAAAGTAAAATCTGCCAAATGAAGTTGGATAATTTCCTCCTGGAACTTAACTCAATAACCAGTGTTCTAAAATACTGTAATTATTAAAAGTTTCCTTTTATTTTATCATTGAAAATGTATAATGGCTTTATTTCACAGCGATAAAGGAAATTATAGCTCAGAAGAGAAAACTATAAATATACTCATGGGCAAAAATTCCCTTATAATTTATAGCAATATTCATCTCAATAATTGTGATTAAATAAAGTTAACATTGTGATTTTTAAAAAAAAGAAAATTATCGAAATCTTACCCAAAGATAAACATTCCTAATATTTAGATATGTGTTACGGTAACACTTTCATAGGCATGTGTGCTTTTCTTTCTTTTTAAAGAACTTAAATTTTATGTATTTATTTTACGTGCCCTGGTGCTTCACCTACATGTATGTCTGTGTGCCACATACGTGCCTGTTTCCGGAGGAGGTTGGAAGAGGGCAATGGGTCCCCTGGAACTGGAGTTACAGACATTAGTGAGACACCGTGTGGGTGCTGAGAGTCAAACCTACGTGGTCTGTAAGAACAGCAAGTGATCATCTCACCGGTTCCTGTGTGCTTTGCCTTGACAAGAATTATGTCCTGGGCCAGGGCGGCTCTGTCGGTAAAGCTCTTACCTCGAAAGCGTAAGAACAGAGGTTAGAGCCCTGGAAGCCAGAGAATAGGGCCGTGCTATGGTGGCTCATGATTGTAATCCCACCACCGAGAGGGAGGCAGACACAGGAGGGTCCCTGGGGTTCGCTGGCCAGCTACTCTCACCTAATGGGTGAGTTCCAGCACAATGGAAGACCTGCTTCAGAGGAAGGAGGGCTGCGTTGTGGAAGACAACACTGGAGACTCCTCTGACTTCCGTGTGCCCGTATGCTTGCATATGTAAACACTCACATACACCTTGCACCTGTGTGGAGGCCAGAGGACACCTCAGTGTCTGTCTTCTACCATGTGAGGTTCTGGGGATGGAACTCAGATCATCAGGCACCTTTATCCCCTGAGTTACCTCCCTGGCCCAGGATTCAATTTTGAAGAGAAGAACTTGAGGTCAACATCAAGTGAGATGCTGGCTTTCCAACTCCCCAAAGCTGGGCTGTGAGATGGCTCATCAGGTAAATGTGCTTGCCTGGTCTACATTTCAGCTCTGAATCTTGCTGTAGAATGAGAGAACCTGCTGCCCAAAGTTGTCCTCTGAGCTCTTGTGTGTGTACACTGTGATACTTGCACGCACACACACGCACACACACAGTAAGGAAAAATAAGTTGCAAGTAGAAGTTGCAAGTGTGTCCTTAGCCAGGCCCCCTGAAAACCTGGATGCTTGGTGTTTTGGCCCTTGTCCACCAGACTCCTCATTTGACCTTGAACTGTCCTGTTCCTTCTATTACTGTTGCTGTTTTAAATCAGCTGTCAAGTTAGCCGGTGGGCAAAGAGCCTCAGCAGATGATACTTCAAGCTGAGACAGACTTTCAGGGAGTGCGGACAGAATGACTGAAGTGCTGTCACCCACCTGCTCAGACCACAGTGTGTTAAGTGCCCCCCACCTCTCTCCCTCTCCCCAGACTACTTAACATAATCATGCTGTCTTAGTGACTATTCGAACCACGTTAATCCTGGCATGACTGAGAAGTCCCTCAGTAAAGTTCTTGTGCAACTCTGAGTCACAGATATGGTGAGCTTTGAAGATAGAGCTACTGTTACTGTCATGTCTCTCTGAAGACCCCAATACTATTTCTTTTCTGTTTTCTTCTCCTCCTCCTCCTTCTTTCTCTCTCTCCCTGTGTCTCTCTTTCTCTTCATCTCTGTCCCTCTCTCTGTGTATATGTGGTTGTATACGTGTGTATGGTATGATTGTGTGTGTGTGTGTGTGTGTGTGTGTGTGCGTGTGGTGGGGTATGAGTCTGTGTGTGTGTGTGTGTGTGTGGTGGGGTATGAGTCTGTGTGTGTGTGTGTGTGTGTGTGTGTGTGTGTGTGTGTGTGGTGGGGTATGAGTCTGTGTGTGTGTGTGTGTGTGTGGTGGGGTATGAGTCTGTGTGTGTGTGTGTGTGTGGTGGGGTATGAGTCTGTGTGTGTGTGTGTGTGTGGTGGGATATGAGTCTGTGTGTGTGTGTGTGTGTGTGTGTGTGTGTGTGTGTGGTGGGGTATGAGTCTGTGTGTGTGTGTGTGTGGTGGGGTATGAGTCTGTGTGTGTGTGTGTGTGTGTGTGTGTGTGTGTGTGGTGGGGTATGAGTCTGTGTGTGTGTGTGTGTGTGTGTGGTGGGGTATGAGTCTCTGTGTGTGTGTGTGTGTGTGTGGTGGGGTATGAGTCTGTGTGTGTGTGTGTGTGTGGTGGGGTATGAGTCTGTGTGTGTGTGTGTGTGTGGTGGGATATGAGTCTGTGTGTGTGTGTGTGTGTGTGTGTGTGTGTGTGTGTGTGTGTGGTGGGGTATGAGTCTGTGTGTGTGTGTGTGTGTGTGGTGGGGTATGAGTCTGTGTGTGTGTGTGTGTGTGTGTGGTGGGGTATGAGTCTGTGTGTGTGTGTGTGTGTGTGTGTGTGGTGGGGTATGAGTCTGTGTGTGTGTGTGTGTGTGTGTGTGTGTGGTGGGTATGAGTCTGTGTGAACCCACACACTCACATGAAGGCTGGAAGTCAATGTTGGATGTCTTCCTCTACTGCTTTCACTTTAGTTTTTGAGTCAAGATCTCTCCCTGAACCTGGAACTCAGCAAATGTCTAGACTGGCTGGCCAGGCAACTCCCAGGATCCTTTGTCTCTGCCTTCTCGTGTTGGCACACATGCATGTGCCAATGTGCCTTGCTTTATTCTATTTTTTAGTGTGAGTGCTGGAGATCTGAACTCAGGCCCACATTCACTTTATACACAGCCCCACCCTGTTCCCAGGTCATATTTCCGATACATCAGAGGAAAGCACTCCAGCAGGGTATCAGTTCTATTTGCTCATTCATAGATCTTTCCAAGTTTCTGCAGTGAGCTGCTCTGAGGACCAGACGGTTCTCCCTGAAGCTGGGCTGACTGTCTGAGTTGATGCTGGTGTCTACTGGAGAGTTTCCCTCAGGTGCAGGTGTGCTCCTCACTCTTGGCTGACAAGTGCAAACCCTGGCAGCAGGAACCTGACAGAGAAGCACAAGATGAGGTGGCCTAGCCCACTGTCACAGGACACTTTGTGTCACTGTGACCAAACAGCTGAAATCACTTAAGGAAGAGAGTACTTAATTGGGCCAACTATTTGAGGGACTGTTTCAGGGACCCCATCTGTGATAAGCTGACTTTGGCTGTATGCTTCTGGGCCTGACATGAGACAGAAAAGAAAAATATCATGTGACTTGGAAACTAAGGACAGGGATCCTAGAAGGCCCAGGCAAGATCCTGCCTAGAAAGACACATCCTATTTAGCCCCTGGGCCCCACCTCCTCCATTCACCACTTCTAAAAAATATCATTCTCCTAAAAACCTACTATTGATTCACACTGGTCACACTAGAGAACCCATGGTCTAACTCAGTGGTTCTCAACCTGTGGGCCACAACCCCTTCGTGGGTTAAGCAACCTTTCACAAGGTGGCCTAAGACCATGTGCATGTCAGATATTTACCCTACGATTCATAACAGTAGCAAAATTACAGTTATGAAATAGCAACAAGAATAATCGGGTGACTGGGGTCGCCACAACATAAGGAACTGTTTTTAAAGGGTGGTGGCGTTAGGAAGGTTGAGACGCTGTTCTAATTGTTTTTAGAAATGCCCCTCCCTGGCAGAGGCTCTCAAGAGGCATGCTGGGCTATGCCCTAGCAGTTAAGTAAGAAAATCAAGTTGGATTGAATGAAAATGGTTCATCATAATGAGCAATCACATTCAGCATTTGAACATCTGAAAGTTCTAGGCTCAGAAGCTGTGAAGACTTGTCTGGGGCTCATGGTTAACTAGTGGTGAGGCCAAGACTCTATGCTGCAGACATTGTCCCTCCTGCTTTGAGGAATCTCAAATAGATAGGCATTTGGAGGGGAAGCCAGTGTCTTCCACAGGGTCCAAGCTGACAGCATGGAACATCCCTCTCTGCTTCCTGACTCCATGAGGCTCTGTGCATCTGACTCCGCTTCCAATTGTTCCTGGCCTCTTTTGGATTGCTCACATTAGGCAAGGCTTGACTTTGGCACCCTTGACATCACTCTATCTTCTATAATTAGCTCAGTGATTGTGAGAAACTAGGAAGGAAGACGTAGGGCTTTCCCAATGCTTCAGACCCTATGGACTCTGCAGAAGTTGATACTCTTTTTGGGTAGACTGGTCACAGAGTGCCCACACAGGTGGGCCTGTAACTAACACAATGGATCAGCATCTTGGCAAATGAGGAGTCAAAGGAATGCAACTGAAAAATATCAGAGTGGAGAAAGATGTTCCCCGAATCAGCTGAGAAGGCACTGGTGTCATGCCCAAAGCAATGACCTCTGCAATAGAGGTGTGGGGTTTTTACTTGGGGGGGTCTTATCTACATTTATATAGGAAAGCACTTTAGGTGTGGTCCAGTTCCCGAATATGCTCAGTTTAAGGTCATAATTTCAAAAGGAAAAATGCAGACACGTGTTTGGACATGCTTAGCACAAAACCATTTGTAGGGTTAAAACGGCAGCCAGGAATGCTCTGAGCCCGGTCAGCTAGTGTCACGAAAGTTTACTTAAAAATAAAGGAATAGGGCTGACAATAAAGTCAGCTTACCCCCAAGTCAGGTGATTCCCCCGAATCAGGTTCCCAGAACCCACTTAGTGGAAGAAGAGAGCTGACTTTCATATGTTGTGCTACAAAGCCCCATGGCATGCTCTCTAGTGTGCTGGGGATTGAACCAAGGACCGTGAGAATTCTGGACACATATTCTACCACTCAACTATAGCCCGTGTTTTTTTGAGTGAGGTTTTTTTTTTTTTTTTTTTTAATAATCCACACTGGCCTTGAATTCCATATAAAATCCCAATAGTCTTAGCTTTATCTTCCTGCCTCTGCCTCCTGCGTGCTGGAATTACAGGCCTGTGCCACTACAGTCTGCATTCTTCCATAATCATTTACTCCAAATTCATGCCTGGTGCTCTGAAAGTTCCCTACTGAGAACCCAGGTCACGAGTCTTGATGCCCATGGAAGGTTCTGAGACTATCAGCATGGTGGTAAGCAAAAATGGGATTTCTATTCATTAGTGTTCCTTAAGGGATCCACGACCCGTTTATTGATTTGGTTTTAAACAAGAAATGATTGTGTACCAGGTGCATAAATAATTAGAAATTTAGCCCAGCGAAGAGAATATTGATTTAGTGGGACACGAGATCAGACTTTGATTTAGAGGCCCCTGGAGGGAAAGAGGTGCAAAGTTGTTCTCTGAGTGTGTTAGCTGGCCTGATGAAGAGGACTAGGGAAGACACGAGGAAGGGCTTATGGACAGCTGATGCCGTGTGGGGATGAAGCAGGCTGCCCAGAGGGAGCTGGATGCCCACCTTGGGTGTGATCCTCCATTGGCTATGCAACTGCCCAGTGAGTATCAACTAAACCGTGTCCCAAGTGGGAATGGCTGTGCTGAGGCCAGATCTTCTGATGGAGATTTGAAAGGAGAGTTTTGAGATTTTGAAAAACACTTTAAACGCTTGTTACTAGACATTACACTGACATTCTGAGTTGAGTCTGAAATGTCCCCCAGGGATGCACGTGTCTGAACACTCGGTCCCCAGTGGGTGGAACTGATTTTGGAGATCGTGGAAACTCTGGAACCAGACACCTGGCTGGTGGGTGAAGGTCACTTGGGTTGGTGCTTCAGGGTTGTAGTCTAGCCTGGTGTCTGTAACCGGCCCTGTTTAATGCTTCCTGGTCTGGATGCCACTGAAGGAGCTCTGCCTGGTGCGGCCGCTGACAAGAAGCTGCTCTGCCGTGTCTCCAGCGCGGCCGGAGTGATGTTCTCTCGGAAGCCATGAACCAGAAATAAACCTTTCGTCCTTTTAATGTGCTTCTGTCAGGGATCTTGTCACACTAACAAGAAAAAAGTGACTAATTCAACACCCTAGAATCGGCTAGAAAATACTCAGTTGGTTACTTAAGTGTAAGGGGGACATTTGGCTTACAAAATGGCAAAGCAAAGACTGCTAGGCATACACACCCAGGGACTTGGGTGTGTCGCCATCCTGATTTCTCTTCCTAGGCGCTCTTCCTCCACGGGATGCATGGCAGCCAGCCACTCTCCCAGCTTTCAGTGAGAAGAGGAAGAGGGCATCTGTGAATCATTCTTTTCAAGCAAAGAGTATCTTGGGGGAAATTTAAATTCCTGCCAAGAAAAAGCCTCCACCCCACCTCACCCTAATGCACCTGAGGAAGAGAGGAAATGGCTGGTACTCGAGCAGCCTGATAGATCTCATGGATGTGATGGTCTCCTGAACCCCACTAAGAAAGTCTGGAGTCAGCTGGGGAGGCGGTGCCTATGGTTTCCCAGGGTAACAAGGCCCATGGCTTTGTACTGTATACTCATTCAGGGAATAGGTTTACCTGACTCTAGCTAGGAGGTCTGACCTACCAATCATGCTCAGAAGAGGGCACCTGAGGGGTGGGAGGGGCAGCTACTGCCCCGTGGTAGGGAAAACTCCACTGTATTCACCTCTGCAAGGCTATCCCAGTGCATTGGCTGGGTGGGGGCTATGCCCAGAAGTGTACACATTTTCCTGACACAGCAAAAGGGCCCACTAATGTGTTAGGCCTAGTTTATAGGGGAGGGGTTTCTAAGAGGCATTTATATTTCATAGGAAATAGATGTGTGGGTGCTATGAAGCCCCTTGTAGGTCTTCAGGGGCTGGCACAGGGGGTAGCGCTCCTCTGTTCAAACGCAGCAGGAGATCCAGTTGGCTGTGAAGAGCCAGCACCTCCTCAAGATGCCAATCCTCAAGCCCTTTCTATAGCCACAGAACCCTAGTGGAGAGGACTGAACAAAGGAGGCTTTCGGAGAATAAGGTCTCTGCTTGCAGGAAACCTACTGCAAGAGAACGCAAGGTCTGGGATAAAAGCCAACTCTGAGCAGAGGGAAACGTCTTGGGTATTCCGGCTTCCTTGGAAAGCAAGCTTCAGAATGCTCCAAATGTGGAGCTTTGGCATCTTCAATCCACCCAACAGAGTTGCAAAGAAGCTAGGAAAATCACCTAGAGTATAGGGACGTGCTTGGCCACCCACCACACACGAGGTCTGAGGTCAGGTCCAACCATGCCTGCCTGTCCCACAGCTCAATGTCGTATGTATAGATGACAAGTGGAAAACAGGAGGTATGGTGGGGGTGGGGGTAAGTTGTAAAGTTACACCAGATAAGGGCACTTGGAAATAACCTTCAAGTGTTCTTTCTGGAATCTATATGTGATGGGCGATTTCTGAGTGGTCCTTGGAACAAAATCGTTAACCACAGAGAGAAGCAGAATGGAGGAGAAGGTAACTGAGCTGTCCTGAGCATGGAACACTGGTACAGGAGTTAGTAAGCTTCAGCTTCACTCCCGCTGTATAGACCAGAGTACAAAGCTCGGAAGTTCAGTTGCAACAGCACTCAACACTAGTGGCAGCTAACGTGACTACATGTTTTTCTTCTCATCCTCCAGTGCTGGAGATCAAATCCGGGATACTCAGCTACATTTTTCTAACCCTCTAACTAACTATGGCTTGGGGGTTAAAGCTATAGATTTGCGGTTGTACTTTGTGAAGCATGTCGAAGGTCCTGCGTTCGAGGCCCAGCACTGCAACCAACAAACTACAGTTTTCAAGGAGGTCATCCAGAACTAGAAGTGGTAGACGGTTTCAAGATGCAAACATGAACTCGCAGGGATTGTGACAGCATGCACAAGACAAGCTCACGTGCAAGCTCACGCCAGTTGAAAGATCCCAGCATGGAGGGATAGGTAGACACAGTCCCACCCTTAGCTGAGGAGCTATTGGCATTTAATACCTTCTAGGAGAGGGAACATCAGTTTTCTTAAGGTGTGTAATCTCTGATATATTGGCCACAATCCAGGGTAGGCCGCCACCCAAAGATAGTTGGCCAATACAAACTGTACTCCCTAGAAAAGAGAAAGGGAGAGAGAAACAAACAGACAGAGACACAGAGAGATAGACAGAGAGAGACACGGAGATAGAAAGGGACAAAGGGAGTCAGACACAAAGAAGCTAGAGACACAGAGAGAACACAAGTTTGGGTGGATGGAAAGGTGGGTGGATCTGGGAGGAGATGGGAAGAGGAAATCACTATGATCAAAACACATCATATGAGACTCAATAAAAAATAAAAATATGATTTTTAAAAGATTCAAAGCCATCAAAGTAGAAAAAGAAAATCCCTGAAAACCCTTTCCCTCTTACTGATGAGTAAGATTCTAGAGTGCTGTTGAGGGTGGGTGAGGTGGATCATTGGGTAGCGGTGCTGGCCATAAAGCTGGAGCACATGAATAAAATTCCCAGGATTCATGTGGTGGGAGGAAAAACCAAACTCCTGTAAACTTCCCGCTGACCTTCAGCAAATGTGTGTGTACACATCGATATAAATAAAAAAGATACACAATTAAAAATCTTAAATGTCATTGAAAGTCGTGGCCCCCAAGTTCAGACAGGCACTCCCCACATGACTTCCAAGAGCACCTTTGGGTGAAGGTCTATGGAGTAGTTTCTGCTCTGGACCTGACCTTTGTCCTTCTATATCTGTGCAAGGCCCTTGGTCAATGTTAGATGGGTTAGAGGAACTTTCTAGTTCACTAATGAACTGTGGTCTGAGACAGCATTTGAGAAGAACCTGTCACTGACAAAGTCCATCACTTTTAGGACTGTAAAGATTAAAACTGGTTCCCAGCCCGGGAGCAAAAGCCCATCCTGAATTCCTACTAAGGCTCGGGACCTGCACAGTCCGGTCTGATTTTTCTCCAAAAGGAGATGCTCTCTGCTGGTGAGTGGAGGCCCTTGCATTAGATATTCTTCTGTTACTATGGTAAAACACCAGGAGCAAAGCAGCTTAAGGAGGAAAGAGTTTGTTTCGGCTTGCGGCTCCAGACGGATGAGCCCGTCAAGACAAGGAAATCATGGCCTGCTGGCAGAAGCAGGAAGCTGGCTGATCACGTTTTCACACTCAGGAAACAGAGAGCAGGAAGTAAGGTGAGGCTGTAAAATCTCAAAGCCTGTCCCCAGTGACATACTTCCTTTAGTAAGGCTCAACGCCCTAAAAGGTCCATAACCTTCCCGAAACGGTGTGACCAACAGGGGACCAAGTCCAACTACATGAAACTGAGGAACACTTCTCATTCAAACTACCAAAAGTCTCTTTGACAGCCATTTTTCCTGAGACCTTGAGCCTGGATATTCTCCAGGTCCTATCCTTCCCTTCACTGGGGCCTCCTTACAGAGACATGGCCAGTGTTTCATTCTCTAACCTCCCTGTCACCCTCAGGCTCATCCACTTGTTTGAACACCGAGTCCTCAGGCCTTGCAGATAAGACTCCACACGCCCTCTGCGAGGCTGATCACAGGACAGGGCCTAGGTTCTGGTTTCACATGCTCAGACACGGAGGGAAGTATCCCCTGCCCCTGTCCCTCCTGGGAGGTCAAGCTTGACAGATGCAAAGAGCGCCTCTTCATTCTGGCTTCTGGTGACCAAGTGCAGGCCTGTGCTATTTACTTTTCTTGTTGCTGTAACAAATCTACTGACAGAAACAAATTTAAAGAAGATATGTTATTTCTGACTTGCTATCGGGGGCAGTCTGTCATAGGGGTGGGGCAGGTCAGCCTATGGCAGCAGGGGTGTGTGATAGAGACTTTCACATCTTGATGGATCAGAAAGCAGAGAGAGCTTAATCTGGAACCATAAGTGCCTCCTGTGGCCTACCTCCCGAAGCCTGACCTCTTGGCCCCAAAGTTCCTATGACCTCCACGATCTTGGGACTGAACATTCCAATACACCAGACTGTTGGGGTCATTTCACACGCAAACCATCACAAGGCCCCTCACTCCCCTTGTCATCCTCAGCTTGTCTGACCTGGGGCTGATTTAGTCATGGAGACACCATGGCTGGCCATCTGGCGGATCTGCTAGTGGTCATCTTGAGAAGGTCTATCACCAGGGACCACTCATTCTGTTCTGCCATTCCTGTTGTAAACACAGCATCTTGCTCCGATAGATAATCCATCCCGGTTTATGGTCACGTCTCTGCCATCAGCCTAGGCCCTCCTGACACGTGCGCGGTCTGTGAATCAGCAGGTTTTTCTGCTGTGAGCTCCAGGCATCTTCACATCTCTGGGCCAAGGTCATTAAAGGCTGTTGCCGCCAGTGCTATTTATCTTCAAACTTTGTTTTCAATCTTCCTTCCTGGGATTTACCTCTCCCAGGCAAGCATCCCTTCAATTCTTTCAACAGGTCAGCACTTCACTGACTACGATCCATGTCATTAATTTTTCTCTAGCTCACGTGACAGTCTACGGTAGCCTCATCTGCCCATCCCAGGTCCCAGGGTGTTTGAAGATGTAAAGCTCCTTCCTTCCCACCAAGCCCACGAAGGCTGGTGGTCATGATGGAGCAGACTGGACTTTGAGGAGGTAAATGGGTCTGTGGAGCTTACACAGTTTCATTGATTGGAATCTGGCCTCTTCTGAATCCACTCTAAATTCCCCTCTGCTCCTCCCCAGATGGGGTGGGGCATCTCATAGTTACTTCATGTTGCTTAAGTAACTGGATGAAGGAATGGGATTTCTGGTTGTCGTGAGCTATTAATGAAATTAAGGAGACAAAATAATAATGAAGCTTAAGTCCCTTGCCTAGTTAAAAATATCCTGCCCACTCTGTGCCATGCAGATGTGTCCTGTTTGTTCTCCCTGTCTGTGTTCCTCCCCGAGCACTACAATAGCACAGGGCAGACAGATTCCTAGCTCTGTGGTAGTCTGAGCTTTTGTTACACATGTCAGGATGCTATTTAGATAGCACTCTCCTTAACCACCTGTCTTGAAACCACCCCAGAGTCCGCTTTTGCCCCCTTTGGGCCTCTTCTATAATTGGTCTGTTGGGGTCCAGCACATTCACAATCTATAAGCACATTTCTTAGGGTGTGTTTGGTGAAATGCCATTCAAAGAGACATCTTCCTGAAACTAGGAAGGATTCTGTCAATCAATCAGGAGAATGCTGCGGGTGTGAGCTCTCTTAGACAGTCACATGGACCGCTGGCGTTTGGAAGGGTCTAAAGACATCAGAGAATAAAGAAAAATGTCCACTTATTCACTTGAACAGGGACCTCCTCTGTATGGAGGCCCTTTTAGCATCCCATACATTTGTTTCTCTTTGATGACCCCCATCAGTGACAACATCTCATCTACATGCCATTGTCTTCTTAGGGTGTGTCTTAGTGTTCCTTCGCTCTGAAGAGACACCATGATCACAGCAACTGTTATAAAGGAAAACACTGCATTGGGGTTGGTTTACGGTCGCAGAGGTTTAGTAGATTATCATCATGGCGGGAAGCATGGCGGTACTCAGGCAGACAAGGTGCTGAGAGTTCTACATCCTGATCTACAGGCAGCAGGAAGAAGACTCTGGGCTTGGAATGGGTTTTGAAACCTCAAAGCCTGTCTCCAGTGATACACTTCCTCCAGCAAGGCCACACCTCCTAATCCTTTCAAAAAGTGCCACACACAGTCACCACCAAGTATTCAAATCTATTAGCCTATAGGAGCCATTCTTATTCAAAGGGTGGGAGTTTAGAAAGGTCTGTGGCTAAAAACCCCACTCCTGACATCTAATAAGGCTTAGCCACATCCCTTACCTCGTCCAACAATTTGTGAAAAGCTGTCTGCCGTGGTTCTCCAGCAAGTCCGGAAACAGGAAGTCCTGGCTCACAGCTATATCCCTGTCTGATGCCTGGAACTCATGGCTCCCGATGATGCTTTCTTTTCTGTCACTCAGGGGAAGCAACGGTGACCAGTGGCAGCTGACGAAAGATGTGGAATTTTTGGAAACTTCTTAGTTTTTATCATCAACTTGATACAGTTGGGACAAGGGAACATAAATGGAGTAGTTTCCCAGGACAGATTGGCCTGTGGTCACATCATTAAGGGATTGCCTTGACTGTCCCTGGGTGGGTGGTATGGGAGGTGCTGCCTACAACGGGCTATATAAAAAAAAAAGGTAGCTGAAGTTGAGCCCCTCAAGCAAGCCAGAAAGCAACATTCTTCCATTGCCTCTATTTCAGTTTCTCCCTCCAGACTCCTGCCTCGAGTTCCTTCCCTGAATTCCCTTCCTTGTGGACTATAATCTATAAGATAAAATAAATCCTTTCCCCCGCAAGTTTCCTTTTTGTCATGGATGGACACAGCACGGCGATGGAAAGCAAGCTAGAGCAGTTGCACAGGGATCTAACAGAAGGCAAAGGATGCTTGGCTGTCCGCAGAGGTGGGGGGGCTGGGGGGGGAGGGGTGGGGGAGAGGGGGGAGGGGCAGAGACGGGAGATCACCAAGGGCCTTGCAGATCAGGTTAGAGACTCTACCCTGTGTACAATGAGAAGGCACTGAAGCGTTTGAGACAGAAGATAAAAATCGCTTCATAAGTCTGATTTGGAAGCCAACAGGACTGAGCAAGTGGCAAAGGAATTAAAAGCCAGCAAATCAGTTTGGCAGCTGTGGTACAACATGAGGGATGAAGGACGGTGGAGGGATGGGGGTACACATTCACGGGAAGAAGTTAGAACTGTTTTGCTTGTTTTAAATATACTGGTGCAGAAAAGACTTGATGCTTACCTGATGTGGAATATGGAGAGTCTCGGGCAGCTGTTGGATGACTGGGATTTTCCATATGAAAGCTTTGCAACGGGAAATTCACATGACTTCACAGGGGCACAAACTGTGCTCGGGGACAGCAGAGAAGTGGTCTAGACTGTCAGTTTGCTTCACTGAAGTCCTTTATGCTTGTGTCTCTGCTAGTAGAGAAAGTCTTGCTAACCTAGGCCTGCCCTGGGTCAGTTTATTCAAATCTTGTGTTTCTACAGCAGGAAAGGGAAGTGCCTCTGTGTCTTTATTCACAGTGTCTCAAGAGAAAACACCAATATTGTCTTCATTTTTATCTATTGCAGGTTTCCTTGGGACCCACCTGGCCCCGGGTAAGGCTGAGCAAGGCTGTATAGGGATTCCTGTCTTGTATGGTCCTGAAACCCTGTGCCATCCAGCAATGAGCCTAGCTACCCACAGCCACTGGCTTTCACTGGACAGGGCACACCTGTGTCGAATGCCCCGGTGCTCCTGAAATCGTATTCTTTCTCCATACAATGCCAGTCTGTATGAGTGCGTGCCTGATGTTTGATGTCCGTGCCTATGCACCTTCTCCATAGGGAAGCAGCAGGCAACATCCTCGGGGCCCTTGATCCTGTGGACTTCTCTCAAGGTCCCGGTTGCAATGGTTGACAGCTTCACCTCAGAGTCAAGCACCGGTTCTAATTCTAACATCACTTGCTCCCCACTGAGACTGAGACCTCTGTTTCTTCTCTGCCAGCTATTCTTCTCTAGGGCACGGCATGAGTGGTTGATGGATGGATACATAAAAAGCAACCAGCACACACCTGGCTCATAGCAAGCATTCCCTTCTCATTCTCTATTACAATTTTCCTTTTTACTAACATTGACATTATGCAGGACTAATAGAGTCATTTATGCTTCTATCTCCCCTACATGTGAGATGGCTTGTACATTATAAGCCATAATATACATATACATATACATATACATATACATATACATATACATATACATATACATATACATATATACAGTATAAGCCATTCTGTGTGTATGTGTGAATCCCTGCATGAGCTTGTATGCACTACTCAAGCCTGGTGCCAGTGGAAGACAAGAAGGCAAGGGGTGTTCTAGAACTGGAGTTACAGGCTGTTATGTGTTGTCTGATGTGGGTGCTGGGAACCGAACCCAGGTCCTCTGGAAGAGCAGGCAGTATATTCTGTGAGCCACTGAGCCACCTATCTACACCTCAACAGCTTCTTTTGTGCTTTCAGGAAGTGAGGTTTCCAAACACATTTCCAAAGGCTTTGTATCCCTATCCAGACATTCGTCCAAGAGACACTAAGCAGACAGAACAAGATGTAATAGCAACAGAAAGCCCCAATCGTGAGTTAGTGAATATTTTATATAATACCACCATATTGTATCTGCTCACTTGGTTGTTTTTTTAAAGCAATAATATAAAATATTCCTTTATATTTTTATATATTTTATTTTTATTAAAACATTTATATATTTATATTTTATATAATATATACATTTTATTATATATACGTATATATATATATATATATATATATATATATATATATATATATATATATATAGAGAGAGAGAGAGAGAGAGAGAGAGAGAGGAATCCCTTTTGCAGATCTCAGTTTCCATCTGGGATCACTTCTCTTCAGCATTTATTGCCCAGTGGTGATATTTTATTGCATCATCAATCTACAAATATCTTTATTTCACTTTTGTTTTTGATAGGTACTGTGGCCAGATACAGACCTCACCATAGCTACTCCCTTTCCTTATCGTCAGAGTATTGATTCAGCCACCCTGTGCTCTCCATTGTCTCTGATGAGAAGTTAGATTTAAAAATTTCTTCTTTGGAGCTGGGCGGTGGTGGCGCACGCCTTTAATCCCTGTGCTCGGGAGGCAGAGGCAGGTGGATCTCTGTGAGTTCAAGGCCAGCCTGGTCTACAGGGTGAGTTCCAGGACAGCCAGAGTTACAACAGAGAATCCCTGACTCAAAAATAAATAAAATAAAACAAAATAAAATAAAAGTTGGTTTTCGAGAGTTTGACATGCCCAGGTGTGGTTCTCTTTGTCATTACTGCTTTTAAGCGTTCCTGAGTTTATGGGCTTTAGAAATGGTTGCTGTTGTTGTTTTCCTATCAAATTGAGAAAAATAGCTATTGTTCTCACAACCTAGCCTTTCACAGACTTTAAATGTGTGCTGGCTGGTTTCTGCCAACTTGACACAAGCTGGGGACTGAGAGAAGGGGGTCTCAATTATGAAAATGCCTCCTTCAGATGTCTCTGTAGCCAAGCCTGGAGGGAATTTTCTTAATTAGTGATTGATGGGGGAGAGCTCAGCCCCCTGTGGGTGGTACTGGCCCTGGGCTGGTGGTCTTGAGATCTATAAGAATACAGGCTGAGCACATGGGGAGCAAGCCAGTAAGCAGCACCCCTCCGTGGCCTCTACATCAGCTCCTGCTTCCAGGTTCCTGCCCTGTTTGAGTTCCTGCCATGGCTTCCTTCAATGATGCAGTGTGATATGGAAGCATAAACCAAATAAACTCTTTCCTCCCCAACTTGCTTTCGGTCATGGTGTTTTATCATGGCGTAGTAATCCTAACTAAGACAGCATGTCTTGGACTATCTAACAATTGTCTCTCAGCTTAGTGAGACTTTAGAGAAATTAATCTTTTGCTTCTTTCTTAGCTTTGGTAGTTTTAGATAATTTCTGTTGTTTTGTCTTCAAGTTAACCGACGTTCTTTTTTTCAGTTGATCTTTAAGTGTATCTGTCTTATTCCTTTCAAGTAGAAGATTAAAAGTTCAAAGCCACCCTCAGTTTTATAGTGAGTTCAGTGTCCTGGAGATACAGGAGACCCTGTCAGAAAGAGGAGGGGTTGGTTTAAAGGGCCTAACTTTAAAAAAAAAAAAAAAAACAGTGGGAAATTTAATTGGATGGGATTATGGGTAGTATATTTATGCTTTCCAAAAACTCATCATAGATATTTATTAAATCGTTAAATTTGAGGATGGGAGATTGTTAAATCATGAAGGTAGAAACCTCACAAATAGAATTAGCCTTCTCATAAAAGAGACAGCGTAGGGTGAAAAGTCCAAGCTCACTTCCAGATTTTAAGAAACCCACCAATCAGTGAGCTTGAAATCCCACCAATCCCTGAGTTCTTCCAAGCTCAGGATTTGAAAACCCGCCAATCCCCACCCTGAGAAATTTCACTCTGAAAAACTCCTGTAAAGCCTGGCTTCTGCTCAGTTCTCTGCTGCTTCTCACAGAGCAGAGGCAGCCTCCCTCCTGTGTCTTCCCCAATAAATCTCTGTGTGAGGTTTGTCGTGTGGTGTGACTTTGTGGTATTCCTTGGCTCCTGACTGCCAGGATACCTTTTTTCAGAGCTGTAACACTTCCAATAGGGATTTTCCTCCCCAGAGCTGTAACACTTACATTGATGGGTTCTCCTGGTGCCTGTGCTCCCCCCTCCCCCCACCACCAGGGATCAGAGAAATGGAAAGAGATTCCCTATGTCCTAGCTTTCTCTCATTTCCGCTCCAAGCCTTCTCTCTGTTCTTCCTGCTTCCCCCACTCAGCTCCTTCTAGCTCTGAGGTCTGAGCAAGATGATTCCTCTACTGTTCTCAGTCTGGTCCCCTGTCCTCTCCCTTATTGGTCTCAACCTACAGCTCCCTCTCTTCCTCTGGCTCCTCCAGTTTCCCTTTCTCCTTCTTCCACAAGAGGCTGCCCAAATCAACCCTCCCTGGTGCCCACTTGCCGCCCTTAGCCCTCCCGCTACTCACTCCCACTCTGCCACGGGACCCCCTTTACCTCCCTGCTACATGGCCTAAGTTGACCACAGATTTCCCTTTGTGAGAAATTGCCAGGGTGGACACCCTGTCAGGTTA
This sequence comes from Cricetomys ansorgei, assembly GCA_026225945.1. NCBI lineage: Eukaryota > Metazoa > Chordata > Mammalia > Rodentia > Nesomyidae > Cricetomys > Cricetomys ansorgei. The sequence goes on from JAMJFZ010003200.1 coordinate 902,452, forward strand.
CATGTCCCCTTCTCATTAAGCGGACTCTGAATAGAAAGGAGATTGGGTCCCCACACTGCTATTGCTTCCGTCAATTCTTCCAGTACATTACCAGTCTTACAACCTCTCCTTCCATCATTGGTCCTTGTGAGCCTTACCAACAACCTTCTTCCCGAGGAGCAAAGGCAAGTGTGGGACCAAACTAGGACACATGAAGATGACATCCATCAAACTAACACTGCCCATCCAGTCATGGCTGAGGCAGTCTCTGAGCTGGACCCTGAGTGGAATTATAATACCCCAATTGGCGTCCTAGCCAGGGATCAATTTATAACTTGTCTCTTGGGCAGACTCTGAAGGGCTGCCCTCAAAGCAATAAATTATGAAAAAAATCTGAGAGGTCATCCAGGACAAACATGAAAACCCGTCTTACTTCCTAGGTTTAGCCATGGCCTTCAAGGTGTCCCATGGGAGAGAAAAACACACACACACACACACACACACACACACACACACACACACACACACACCTAAACGGGATGTTCCTATTACATCACCCAAATGTGAAAACGGTTCAGCCTTCCCAAACTGTTTTTGGTTGAACACACTTAAACAAACAACATTACTATCAGGTCCACAGCTGACAGTCTGTCCTCGGTACCCTGCAATCATTCTTCTGCAATTTTCTGGAATGAGTAGAGGCAGGCACTAGACCAACAGCACCCATAATAGCAGGCCATGCATTCTCAACTCAGTCTGCAATCAAGCTCTACCTCTCTTCCCAAGTGGATGGAAACTCTTGAGGGATATTAATATTCTCTGTGTTCCCTCTCTGAGCTGGGCTTATGCAACCTCAGTCCCAGCTAACTGGACCTTTGAGCAATCTGAGGGGACAGTTGTACGATCTAATTTCTGACTGCTCCTGGTCGGAGTGGACTTTAATAGTGCATACATGATCGGAAAACTCCTCATGGTGGTGTAGAGAGAACATCTGCTTTTCTTTCCAAATTTCAGCCCCTACTCCGCAGTGTCTCCCGGGCATTTTAAAAGTAAAGCCCCTGAGAGCTCACCCATTTGATCAGCGAAGCGTATTTTTCCTCTTCTAATTCTTGTGGTAGCTGAATTCTTTGGTGCAAATTTCAAACATAAACAGTCATTTCAAAAAATTTAAAAAAAAATTCCCTTTGCTTTTTCTTCTGCGTAGCTGTAGTGGGATTTTATCTATAGTATAGTTAGATGCATAGCAAGCAGTTTTGGAAAACAAGAAACCGCCATTCTAGCCCAGACACACATCCCTGTCGTCTTTCATAACGCCAAGGTTTGCCATGGCAGCGCAAGTCCAGTGTGGTCATCACCCCCAATTATAATTTATTTTGGTCTGTTGGTCATTCTCCACTTTTTGTCCCTCAGGGTTATAGCTTCTCCTGTTTCCTTCCTGATGAACTTGGGTGCGTGTCTGCAGAATTCTTCCTTGTATCTATCAGCTCATAGATATTTAGAGCAGAGAAATGAATAGAACCATTTCCCTCCCTTGGTAGAAAAATGACATTCCGTTTACCGTTGGCCAGATCTGGTCACAGGGAAAGTTGGGTCTTCTTTGCAGAAGTAGAAGGACCCTAAGAACAAGGTCACTGCAAGCACCTCACATTCCCCAGGGTCAAGTCACCCTGTGTCACTGGCATGATTAGTACTCCCAGGGCGGTGCCTGATCCTGGACGGCAGGATCTGGGAGAGGTGATTTGAAATCCCTGTGCGATTCACTGGTCTCTCTTCTGGCATGGCGACCGGAGGAAACTCTGATAAGGTAGAAAGTTGGAAGACTGGTTACCATTTAAATCATAGCATGAGGGAAAGATACCCTGAGAACCAGTGTTGTCGAATACCTTTTTTTTTTATCGTTTAAATTATTTATTTACTTATTTGTTTTTGAGATAGGGTCTCATTGTGTACCCCTTGCTGGCCTGAAACTTCCTATGTAGACCAGGCTGGCCTCTAATTCAGGGAGATCTGCCCGTCTCTGCTCCCATGTGCTGGTATTAAAGGCTTGAACCACCACGTCTAGTCTGTTCTGCGTTTTACAAAGGATTGCCTTATATATCCCAGAGCTCATGATGATCCTCTTTCCTCGCCTTCTGTGATGCTGGGGTTATAGGTGCACGTCACCAGGCCTGGATTTGTAGTATACTTTGATTAAGTAATAAGGTCTCGTATTAAGATTTCAGGGCTGTTTGCTACCTCATCAGAACCTCTTCTGTTGCAAATGATGGAGCCGTTTAAACTTAAAAATTTCAAACAGTAAAGTACTCAGTTCTCAACATAGAGTTTGTATTGTCTTGAGAAATGCCTTCACTCATATAGATAGACACATACATTTTAAGGCATGGGCCATCACTGTCACCCTGGGAAGAAGTTCTAAAGACACCCCTCCACAAAGACCATGCCTTATTTCCAGAAAAAAAAAAAAAAAACCCGCTCAGTTGGTTTTCTTTATAAGTAACAATTCAACCAGTTCTAGAATTTTATATAAGTGAAACAAAACTGTATTTTTTTGGTAGGTATATCTGCCTTTTCTCAGTCAACAAAATGCTTCCGAGATTCAGCAACATCGACAGCATTTACTGGAGGTCGGTTCACTCCAAACTCCCCTGGGTGTTCCCACTTCACGTTGTTATGAATGACATTCGGAAAGCTTATGGACATAATTCTTTATCTTTCTTGAGCTAACGCTTCGCTGTGGTATATCCGAATCATAGGCATATGCTTAACTTTCTTAAAAGGCTAGGAAGCTCCCCAAATGGTGTGGGTAACAATTCTATCAGCTCTCCTTCTACTAACCACTCATGCGAATTCTGGAGGCTCTGTGTTCTCACCAGCATTTGGCAGTCATCTTTGCCTTCACTGCAGCCATCCTGATGGGTGTGTAGTTTTAATTTTCACTTCTGTGATAACTGACAGTGTAAAACTTGTGTGTCTACTGGCCATTTGTAGGTCTTCAGTTAGGACAAACTTCTTTGTAACCTTCACCTTTTATGAAATCATTTTTTAATTTATCGAGTTATGGAATGTATACTTTTGTGTCTTTCTTTCTATGACTCTTTTCCATACCAAGGTCATAGGAACTTTCCTCTGCATTTCCATTTCTAAGTATTATTGCTTCTGTCTCAAGACTGACATTTGTTTTGGATTGACTTGTCCTTATAGTGTGAAAAATATACATATTTGAATTACATTATTTATGTGATTTTATTAGAAAATTTGCTGAAGACATTTCCTTTTCCCCACTTAATTGTTTTTGAGTTGTTTAATACACGTATTAGTCTGTTCTGGGTCTTGCAGTTATTTTCTATGGATTCTATGTGACCAAATTTATGTTTTTTAATTATTATCTATCATAATAATTATTATTATAGGTTAAGTCAAATTTGGAATGCCTTCTCACTTTAAAATTTTTTTTTTCAGAACTGCTTATTCTCAGTTATTTAGATTTTAAAATAAATGTAAAATCAGCTCTGCTTTGACTTCCAAAAAGTCCTTCTTAAAGCTTATTTGATCTTGGATCTATAGACAAATTTGAAGGAAACTGTCATGTTAATAATACAGAGTATTCTAGTCCATAAAGATAGTAACCTCTCCACTTACTTACAGCTTCGTTATCTTTTAGCAATGCTTTCTAATTTTCAGTAGACGTTTTACCTGTGTTACTTAAATTTATCCCCAGTTTACATATTTATTCAACTTTAATTGGGGTTTTTAAGTGGAATATTTGAAATTCAATACATTTGAAGTTAAGCCTGTGCACCACTCCCCTTTACCCCTGTAGCTTTTCTTAATGCATTTATCACATACTTTTCTATGCCCTTTCTTCTTTATTAGTGTCTGTCAAAGTCCTAGTTCCCATACCAGTGCTTTCTCACCCTTGGAAGACTTTCCCAAAAGCTGTGCTTTTGTAGCTCCTCTTCTCCATTCATAAACCTTTCATTCATGCATTTATGAACCAGAGAGATGAATCCTGTCCTGTCATAAAAAAAAACTTCAGTTGTAAGAGAGTATGTACACAGACAATAAAGACTATTAAATAGACACTGTCCTCTGCAAGCTACTGCTAACATGCAAGGCCTATTTAGCAGCAGGAGGAGGAATTTATGTCAAGGAAGTTTTCCTCGAAGACTTTCCAAACTGTAATGGTTTGGGTCTTCTAGCATCTGTTAGTCATTGGCTGTATTTCATGTTTACACTGCATGCTTTATGACTGCAGGGATACTGGATTGCTTTGAAGTCCAATGTGGTAGCAATTTTCAGACTTTCATGTATCTAAGAATCCCTTGGGATGCTCTCTGAAAATAATTCAGATATTGAAGCCTGCCCTCTAGGAATTTTGAAAAAGATTGTCTATAGGAAGGCTCCAGAATAGATAACCCGAAGAAGACTGTGTCAGATGGTTTGCTGAATAGTGCCCTGTGTCAACTGGCATATTTTTAGGTTCACAATTGGTATCAAGAGCATAGTAGGTTGTTTAGTGTTTCAATACCAAAGGATCAGAATGTTGTAGAAGTTTATTTTTAGTTATGTATAAAATAATTATTTTTATGCACTGTTGGGTGAGGGGCTCCCTAGGTCTTGGCATTTTATATTGTTTGCAATTATTGAATTTATGTGGGGGATGTTTGATTGCTAATGATCTGCATGTGCTATCAGTAGAACTCCTGAGGAGTTCTACATCAATAAAAACACCTGAGATCAGATGCTTGGGGTTCCACTGTCCATGATGGTGCTTGTCATGATATTGGTTCCCTCTGCTGAGGTCTTGCAGGGTTTCCAACCTATGAAAGTGCCTCCCTGTCTTCCTTTCTGAGCCACCACAGTAGGTATACTGCCACACCAGAACCTTAGTGAGATCCTTGTGTTTTTTTTTTAAAATAATCAATCAAGAGACTGTAAGATTATGTGACAGACCTCTGACAAAGTCTATGTATTCCTTTTTGCCCTAGTTTGATTTCTGTTGCTGGGATAAATACCATGCCCCAAAAGCAGTGAAACGAAGAAAAATTTTATTTCATCTTACAGGTTACAGTCCGTTATCTAAGGAAACCAAGGTAGGAACTCGAGGCACAGAGTCAGAGGCAGGAACTAAAATAGAGGCCACAGAGGAATGCTGCTTAGTGGCTTGCCCTCTTGCACGCGTTCAGCTATCTTTCTTACACAGCTCAGGCCCATCTGCCTGGGGCTGGTAGCACTCACGGTGTGCCAGGCCCTCGTCCGCTGATGAACAATCAAGAATATACTTTACAGATGAGCCTACAGGCCAGGCTGATGGAGGAAATTCCTCCATTAACAGCCCCACCTTCCAGGTAAGTCTGGGTCGGGTCAAGTTGACAGCTGTAGCTAACTATGATAATTTTATTCTGGTTTTCCTCTCTTCTCAAGACCCTTCTGGTCAGCATTGGATTCAGTGTCACTTTACAAAATTCTTCTCCCGATTCTTGAAAAATCTTGTGTGAGTGCTTCCCATCTCAAGCCTCCCATTCTTGGGATATCTCTTTGTTTTTACTGTCCCAGGTCCTCTCAGACTGAAGTTATTGCTCCTATTTCAGCTACATCCCCGCTTTGTTCACTCATGTAGAAACAAAATCCTCTTTTTAAATGGAAGAAAACACCCTGGTTGCTGCAGTCTTGATTCTGCCAGCTGCTCCCTTGATGGGCGCCCCACACCTCAGCTGTCCGGGATGACACACAGCCCATGCAAATCAGTTGTTATGACAACTGTATTTTGTTTCGTACAAGGCTTCCTCCGGAAACTCTTTACAAGGTCTAATTTCGCATTGTGCTCTCCACTCTTCCAGATAGTATATAGCATACTATAGTCCTCCAAGACACCTTAGATCAAGGGTCTTGAATTTCAATGATAATGGCTTCTTCAGAGCCAAGTGAATTGCAGCTGAACTATATAGCTACCATTTAATCTCCCAAATGAGACAATGAGAGGCCAGGTAGGACATTTTTCATAAGCAAAAAGGTTTTAAACCTTGAATGTAGACTTTAAAAACTTGCATATATTTCAGGTAACTGGTCCTTGGCTGATTCCTAGAAGAAAGGCGTTCTCAATAAATAATTCCACTGCTGGCTCCTCAATCCAGTCTTAGGGAAGAGGGTGGGGCATGCCATGGTAAGGGGTTTCTACCCTTACCAGAGTTCCTTGTTTGTGTTTAGCTCATGGAATGTGCAATGGATTCAGCCGTACACCAGGTTCTCTCTAGTGCATCAGGAAAATAGATTGTGGTTTTGAAAACAGACTGACCTGCCCTCACCACCATACCTGGTCCATTTACACATTTTCCTGGCAATCCTTCTTTTGCCTATTCCTCCTCTCCTTAACACCGACCAATGATTCCAAACATACCTGGAAGAGAGACGATAAAGACAAGCTCAGAGCAATCACTGCGGAGTGTCAATCAGTAAGAATTGCAGACACATGGTGGCTTAAATCAGACCCAACAGAGGGAGATCTCCTCTGGCCAGAGGTTGTCAATTACTGTGGTACCATCGTGGAATGGTCATGCAGCTAAGTGGGTTGAGAGTGCTTGGGACTCCAGACTCTCATTCTGAGGAACTGGCAAGAGTCTGGCCCCTCTCTTCTGCAGTCACTGACAGACCACAAGCCACAGCAAAACTCCACCCTCTTCCAAAGGTAGCTGAGATTTGGCAGTTGCTCATCCAGAGTTGTAACTAAACCCCTGTTCCTCAGGAAATGCCTAAGGCACCCCAAACTGCAAATGGGTCTATTCCAGTATCTCTGTCTTAACCAATGGCTCCTATCCCTGGGTACCAAAGACCCTCCCTTGCCTTTACTCTATAAATGTAACCAACCACCCTTGCTTTAATAAACATAGAGGTTCCTCTGACAACCTCTCCTGAGAATGGACCCTCATCAACTCTTAAGTCCTCTGATCTGGGACCTACCTGGATGCATTGACCCATGCTGCTCACTTTCCTTCCCGGGTGTTAAGCTGGCACCGATAACTTAGCCACCTACTGGGGAGGGAAGCAGAATCCTCATACAGAGAGAGAACCCACAGGTGGCACCCAATGTGTGCCTGGATATTGTGCCTCATCACAGGCTCAGAAGCAGTGGGGGAAAAAAAATTCATGAAATATGGCCTCTGAAATCCCGAGTCCACATAAAAGGTCCTTTTCGGTTTTCTCAGGTTTTTGGCAGCAGTGATGAGGAGCTCACGGATACATGTGCCTTCTGCAGGGCTGTCCTTCGAATGGGATTCTGGTTAGAATGTTCCTTTGCTCCAAGGACCAGTTCATGGCCCACAGACTCCAGAAAGACTTTCAGGATTTTAGCAAACACTGTGTCCCCCTCACTTGCATTAGTTTGGGATGGACCAGTCTCTTCAGTGTATGTGTGTGTGCCTGTGTGTGCGTGCGTGTGTGTGTGTGTGTGTGTGTGTGTGTATGTGTCTGATAACTTTGTAAGCATTTCTGGAAGTCTCTTGAGGGGACAGTGTGCATGGTATGAGTCACTGACTGACAGAATGTTGCTGGCTCTGCCGCTTTACAACGTGGATAAGTTATTCTAGCCTCTCCATTTCTCCATTTGTGTGTGGTAGGGTCAGAGGTCAATGCCGAGTATTTTCCTCTATTGCTCTCCACCTTAGGTTTGGAGGCAGAGTCTCTCACTGAACCTAGAATCCACACACTGGCTAGACTGACTGGCTACAAGCTCTGGGAGTCCTCTGACTCTGCTTCCCTAGTGCTGGAATTACAGACATGCTCCACTGTACCTGGATGTTCACATGTGTGTTGGGGAATCTAACCTCCAGATCTCACGCTGGTGTGGCAACTGTCTCCGCTACCTCAAGTCTCCATTCACTCATCACTGAAATGGAAAACCTATGACTTCATAATTCCTTTGTAGGGCTGATTGTTAGAGGGATAATAGACACTTGGAGAATATCTGACTTGAGACCCACTTTCAGAATCTGTTCATTAAATATCATCATCTTGTTGTTAGTATTCTTGTATTCATGTGTTTATTAAGTAAATGTGTGTCTGCCATCAAGCATCAGGCACAGAAATGAATGCTTGTTTTACTCTAAAGGGATTTCAGGTTAGTGGGAAGAAAGAGGATTCTATGAATCCTGGCTCAGCAAGATAACTTTGAGAGTGGAGCTTCTGGGAGTAACAGCTACAGGCCACTTTATTTAGGCATGAGCTTGGCTTTGTATGTTGGTATCACAGGACCATACATTGCTAAATGGTAGAGAAATATCATTTCTATATTTGGATCTCCTCTAGGTTTTGACAAATGATGATTAAGTTAACATTTCAGTGGTTTAATGACTTCAAAAGAGAATTGGGCTTTTGCTGGTCTTTCCATGTTTCCATGGAAGCCCCACGATCTTTGTTTCCTCTAGCCACAGATAGGACTGGTAAGTTCTGAAGGGCATCAGCCATAAAGCCGAGGTTTAAAAGTTCCGGGTTATCCAGAGCCGATGACCATGCTGGATGGCACGAATGGGTCCCTGGTGGGTGCTGTGCCAAGTCGGGTTGACTCACTGCCCTTCTCTCTGCTAAGGTCAACACAGTGGGCAAGTGATTTCCAGGAGCAAGGAGACCTTAGGGGACTATCACCCTGGTGGGTAGTTACTTAAGTTTTTATGAGCATGGCTTGATTAATTAGCTTCTAAAAGGACAGTAGTTATTCCCAGAGAGGCTATTAGGAAGCACCTATGTTATTTGGTCCTTGCAAGAAACGATTAACTGAAATCCTCACTCTGCAAAATAATTAACCAAGAATGGCGATACTACATTATCCAGTCATTTTGAAGAAAAGGTCTCTTCCATTGCAACTTAAAACTTTAAATTATTTTGGAGACTAGCTTTGGCTTTTAGATAGATTATAATAAAAGCAAATTATTGTACATTTTAATAACGTGATTCTTTGAAAAAGGAGGTCTGACGCAAAGCTGATGACTGTGATGTATCTCATAAAAGCTAATTGACAATCCAGTTCTTTAAATACCACAGGAATCCATCATGCCTCCCATTACTACAATGAGTTCCAAAGGAATTAAAGATGATTTACCAGCCATTGGGACATTTTGCTAATATTATACACACCGAAGGAAGTAGTAAAAGAGACGAATGCTTTGGGGCACCTCCAGTTGCCAAATTTGTAAACAGACACCAAACTCCCAGCCTCCAGTTCAAGGGCATGCACTGGGTTGGTGAAGGCGGCACTGTGGTTTCAAGCATCTTTGTCTTGTCTCTACATTGTCCTCTCCCCGGAGTTCGCAGGCCCATTAAGGTGTGGTTGCTCTGTTTCTGGGAGAAAGCGGCTTCCTGTATCCATGCTTTCATTTTTCTGTCTCTCCTCTCTGTGCCCCGCAAGCCTCCTCCCACTTGTATCATATTTATACCAGGATGCAGTGGGTCCTCTTAGAGGAACTCCACATGACTGGCTTTCCAGACTAACTTTGTGTGGATGAGAAGAAAACCGGTCTCACAATGAAAGGCCTTCTTCTCTCTGAAGACCCTGGAGCTGGATCCTGAACGAGCTGGCATAGTATATCAAGACTTGATTTGTTATGTGACTTTTCCTGGGGAGACAATCAGGACAATGCCTTACAGATAGGTACACAGGCCAATCTGAGCTAGACGATTACTCAGCTGAGGTTCTCCTCTCTGCTGACCCTTATGCTGTGTTAAGATGATAAAGCTAACTAGCATAGAGATGAATACAACTGAAATTCATTAGGTAAGTAATGGAACTGTCAAACAACCAAAAAAAAAAAAAAAAGAAATCATTTTGAGTCAATGTTTAAAAATCTAGACATATTGACCTTTCTTGGAAAGCTAAGAATCTGAGAAAACTAGACTCCTAATCCCACAAAGCAGGGAGCTAGAGCTGAAAAGTGCTGTTCCCAATAAGTAGGACACAAGCCATTTCCCTTATAAGGCTGTGAGCTCACTCATTATGTGTGTGTGTGTGTGTGTGTGTGTGTGTGTGTGTGTGTTGCTAGGGAATGCACCCAGAACCTTTCTCTACCTCTGTGTCCGGCTACTTGCACACAGCCCTTACTGCTTACCTTACTGCTTCACAGCCATTTCTTTTCTGTATTCTGTATTGAATATCGTTCTTCCATCAGGGACCATCAAGTGTAGAACATGGTAGAAAACTCCAGGGAGCTCGATTACAAGTTGATCCTGTAGGACTCCTGGTTTGCCTCCCAGGATCTTCTGATTTGGCTTCATGATTTCCAGCCACTGGTTTCTCAGACCCAACCTTCAGTGTTTCAGTCTATCAGCTGGGATAGACTTGGCTCTATCGAAGATTTTTAAATAGAGATAGAAATACTTGTTTATTTCATTTTATGTGTGGATGTGTGTGTGATATGTGAGAGATATATGTATGTGTACAACATGATTGTTGCAGCCCCTAGAGGCCAATAGTGTGCTGGATTTGATTGTTCTCTCTTCTTTGTAATCCTCTCACTTATGATAAGGTTTATACTCTCATGGTGGGCAGTGGAATAGCACTCAGAGGGATCCCACACTACCTCTATCCTCTGGTTAACTCATCCTCCCCACCTGAGAGGCAGGACTCTCTGTTGAGATTGCCATAGGTGGGAGTTACAGGTAGTTGTGAGCTGCCGCATGTATGCTGAACACTGAACCCAGGTCCTCTGCAAGAACATTAGGAACTTTTAACCACTGAGTCATAGTTTTCTTGAAAGATGTGACCCTTGGAAGACTATATGTCAGAGCATGCCCCACTCCCAAGCCTAGCAGGCCAACACAACCAGACTCTATAGGGAAAGAAAAGAGAGAGACAGAGATCTCAAATTTGGGTGGGAAGGGATTGGAGGGTAGAGAGAATGATTGTAAGAGGAGTGGGCGGGGTGACTATGTTCAAGTTGCATTGTACGAAATTCTCAAAGAATGAATAAGATATTGTTAAAAATATATCCATTTCTTAAGCAATCAAATAAATCTAGCTTCGTACCTGACCCTGTAAATGGCTTTCGGCTGTGTCTCCATGTGGGACCCACTCTCTGTCCCACCTTCTGCGATGAATTCGTGTGCCTGGATTTAACACTTATCACAAAGATTCCCGCTTCCTGGAGAGGGTGGGGAAGGACGAGGTAACCAGAGGGTACGGGGTGGATGTCCCTGTATCCTGTTTCCCTGGCCACTGTGAGAGAGTGGGGTTTGAGGAGGGTGGCGTTCCCTTTGCAGATCCTGTGTAAGAGGAGAGGCGTGTGATGACTCTATGCAGTCCGTACCGTTGAGAAGGCAGGCTGGGAAAGCATAAATGCTTCGAATGAGAAGCAAGCGTGTGTCTTGGGGCTTATCGGTATCAGGCAGCCAACAGCTCCACTCAGCCCTCCTTTTCAGCACCCTTTGCATTCCTTGTGGGCGGGGCCAGTGGGAGGGCCAGCGATCATACTGGGATCCTTTCTTTTGGTCTCCAGGATTCAGGTGGTTTAGCTCCATAGCAACTGTGCTACTTTGAAGTTATTATTTTGTTAGCTTGCTCTTTCTTCATAAGTAGGTAGGTAATCAAGGGTCAGAGACGATGTCTCACCAATCAATGTACAAACTTGGGTTTCCTTAGGCCCCACCGATCTAAAGGTCCGGTGGGACGATGAACCGCATTATACACACGTGTTTCTATCTTGCTCACTTAGAGTTCAGTCCTCTGTGAAAGCTGAACTTGGGATTCATGGGGTATCTCAGGGTTGCTCACAAATGAGAGTGTTGTTTCTACTTTAGTTCCAGGCTTCCTTGGGTGGATCTGGCCATGACTGCCAGACTGTTTTTGCTGGGCGTGGCCACTGAGGCCCCCTGGACGCCTGTGTTTATCTGGCACCCAGCATTTGCTTCTGATGAACATATTTAATAGCTGCGGACAGAGCTCGAGAACACAGACCAAGAAATGTGCAAACCACACTACTATGGGTAACCTGTGGGCATGGGAAGAATCCCCAAAACCCAGACTTACAGAAAAATCAATGTTTAAACCAAACCCTGGAGATGAATGAGAGCTAGGGGAGAGGAAGTAGATTATGAAAGAAGGAAAGAGAATGGGATGGTTCATTTCGATTGTCTACTTGGTAGGAAGTGAGGCACCTTGGGCCACATCTCTGGACACTTCCAGAGCATGAACTAGAGAAAACAGAAGTACTCCGAACATGAGTAGCACCACCCCAGAGACCAGGGCCTGGAGGGGAAAAAGGGGGGAATTTGCTTCCTGTCTGCCGTGATGTTAGTTCCTTAGCTCTACCGTACTCAACCTACTGTGTTGCCAAACAAATCTTTCTTTAAAGTAATTTCATCAGGTATTCTGTCGCAGTAACGGAGGGTTAAAAGGAAGGAGTCAAAACAGTATTTGAAAACCGTATGGGGAAGAGGACATGGATGTTCTGTTCTGATTACTGTGGGTCACGTCATCCAGGTCTGCCAAAAAGAAGTTGCATGGAGGTAATGGGCAAGGAGGCAGATGGAGAGGTTTGCAGGACTTACAAGCCCGATTAACGCTGTAGGGTTTTCCATGGGCCAATGTGGAGTTTGAAACAGGCATCTGGTGGTAGGGAGACTTGATTTATTACTGCTCTTGTATAAGGGAAGTGTCAGAATTCCAATTTCGGCAGAACAAGCCTCAGCCTCTGGATTCTGTCAAAACTATCTGTTGAAACACTGGCTGTATGACATATTGGAAAATACATCACCGAGTGGCATGTCAGTGGGGACTTGTCAGAGGTTAAACTTTAAGCAACTTAAGGAAATCCAGAGTCAACGAGAGACTCTGCTTTCATCTTTTGGGAACCCAGAAGCAAACAGTGCTTATCACTGTCTTTCTTGCTTGTTGAACTGGGTGATCCCGAATGTTGTAGTTTGTGGTTCTGTAGGGTGTGTGGTGTCTGGCCTATCTAAAAAGGCATCTGGCAATCCCTTCACTCACCTTCCTCCTGCTCTACTTAAGTCTGATAGCACAAATGGCCATACTGCACAGAAATGAAAAATAAACCACTATCCTACATCATAAACCATCCCATCAGGGAACTGTGAGGAAGAATGTCCATTCAATTTTTGGACTGAGTAAGTGAGGTCTGGAGAGATAGCTCTCTGGAGAGATCTCTTACTCCTCTTATAGGGGATATGCGTTGTGCTCCCAGTACCTACATAATGGCTTGCGACCATCTGTAACTCTAGTTAAAGGGACTCTGACATCCTCTTCTGGCCACCAAGGCACTGCATACATATATACATACATGCATGCACAGATAAAAAAAATTAAATAAATAAAAATTTAAAACCATTAAAATTTAGAGCCACAAACAAGCCTTCATATAAGTTTATAGTTCAAAATCAAAGCACGGATTAAAACCATTTCTCCAAAAATTAAATCTAAATTGATGGCGTTAGTAGCACCTCCAGGCATATGGCTTAAACTAATCCAAATCCTCCTTGTGGATCTTGCTTTCAAGCTTTAACTAGGTTCAAGAAATGTAGCATGATAAAAATAACATATACCCTCACACATAAAGAAGTGAGGTATAGGAGTCAGAATAAATATTTAGCCTGAAAACATAACAGGCAATTGAATTATTAAACACTCACCATGAAAGAAATGTGTTTAATATACTTCAAGGAATAGAAAAGGTTACAAAACACATAACAGATGAGAGACTAAAGAATGAGATGGTTTTTATTAATAATAGGATTAGAGTTCAAAATACAGCTATTGGCGTAAAATAGAATAGGTGGATCTGAGAAAACTATCCAGAAAATAGTTACCGTGTTTTGAGTGTAGAATGTTCCCCCATAGGCTCATGTGTCTGAATTCTTGGTCCCAGATGGTGGCGCTGTTTCAAGAGGTTGTGGATCCTTTATAAGATGGAAGCCTTGCTAGAGAAGGTGAGTCGCTAGAGGACTCTGAAACTCTATACCCCACCTCACTTTCTGTTCACGCTGCTTCCTGGGTGTGGATGCTATGACTCCTGCACTGGCCATGATGTCTTGCAGTAGTGCATCCACTGTGTCACTCAGCAGGGAGGACATGGGAGCCTATTCACAGATGTAAACCCTGCCAGATCTCAGCAGAGGGAACCACCATCATGGTCAGCACCATACTCAACAGTGGAACCCTGAGTATCTGAGCTCAGGTGTTTTTATTGATTCAGAACTCCTCAGGTACAGATAACCAATCAGCTTCCCCCCACATAAATCCGACACCTTCAGACAATACAAAATGTCAAGGCCTATGCATCCCTTTTTTGAACAGTGCACAAAAACAATTATTTTAAACACAACTAAAAATAAATTTCTACAACATTTCCCCTTTTCTGTATAAGCTACTAAAAAATTCTGCTTTATCTCTATAATACAATTTAACACTACACCAACAAAACCATTTACAAGAGGACCAATCATGAGACTTCTAATGCACATGACCAAATGATACCAAACATCTATCAAACCCTTCACAATGTCTTTGGACAGCAGAAAAACATTGCTAATGTCCAGTATCTGGAATTCACTCACAATCTTATGGGCTCTTCCAAAGCGTTTGGATCACTTCTCTAGCTCTGCCTTCTGCAACACACACAGCTTGTCCTCCAGGCTCTGGCTGGCTCCACTCCACTGCTGATGCTGTTCTTGATGGTTCTGGCATCTCAAATACTGCTGGGGTCTCTAGCTGCAACTGGGCTGCACTTTCACCAGTAGCCCCTCCTTGATGCTCTTCATGGTGCCAAGCCTCAAGTTCTTTGCATGATCCCTTCAGTCTGGGATCTGCCTTCATCTGCCTCTGAGGCTGTACCTTTACCAATGGCCTCTCCTAGCCTCTCACAGTGCCAAGCCTCAGTTGCTCTCCATGACCCCTTCATGCCTTCAAAACCAGTACCACTGGGATAACCCTTATAGTAGCAAGTTTAGCTCCAGCATGATATACAACGTTTCCAGTTCTGGAAGACAGTTTCTGTGTGCTGACCCTGAGGAAACAGTTTCTAGGTTTTACGATAGTGTCGTGTTATTCAGGAAACACGAGATACTCTAAAAAGACCAAACTTAAGAATAATAGGAATAGAGGACAAAAAAGAACCTCATTTCTAAGAAAATATTTTCAACAAAATCATAGAAGAAAAATTTCCAAACCTAAAGAAGGGGATCCCTATAAAGGAAAAAGAAGTGTACAGAACACCAAATATACTGGATCAGAAAATAAAGTCCTCTTATCGTTCAACTTTGTGTGTTGAACACTGAACATACTGAAAAAAGAAAAAATACTAAAAGCTGCAACAGAAAAAAAGCAAAAAATATGTAAAGGCAAACCTATTAGAATCACACCCAACTTCTCAATGGAGACTCTAAAAGCCAGAAGGACCTGGACAGATATGCTACAGACCTAAGAGCTCATAGATGCCAGCCAAGACTACTATATCCAGCAAAGCTTTCAATTACTATGTGTGGAGAAAGCAAAATATTCAATGAAAAATCCAAATTCTAACAACATCTATTTACAAATCTAGCCCTACAGAAGGTACTAGAAGGAAAGCTTTACCTGAGGAGGTAACTATGAAGATGCAGGAAATAAACAACCTCACCCCACCAAAATCAAAAGAAGGGAGATACAAACACACACACACTTTCTCACTCTCTCTCTGTCACACACACACACACACACACACACACACACACACACACACACACACACGAACACAATCAACAGCTACAAAATAACAGGACCTAAAAATCACTGGTCATTAATATCTGTCAACATCAATAGACTCAATTCCCAATAAAAAGACAAAGAATAACAGAATTGATTTGAAAGCAGGATCCACCCTTCCACTGCAAACAAACACACAAACATACACACAAACACACATACACACACACCTTAACTTCAGAGATAAACATTACCTCAGAGCAAAGGGTTGGGAAGAGATTTTCCAAGAAAATGAACCCAAGAAGCAAGGCAGAGTAGCTATTCTAATATCTTACAAAATAGACTTTAAACCAAAATTAATCAAAAGAGCTGGAGAAGGATACTTCATATTCATCAAAGGAAAAATCCACTGAGACAACATTTCAATTCTAAGCATCTCTGCACCCAACACAATGGCTCCAACATTTATAAAAGAAACATTGCTAAAGCTTAAAACACACATTGACCCCCCACACACTGATAGGACCCCACTCTCACCAAAGAACAGGTCAACCAGACAAAAACTAAACAGAGAAACACTGGATCTAACAATTATTATAAACTAAATGGACATAATACATATACACTGAATATTTCCTCTACACACAAAAGAATATACGTTTTTTCTCACCACCTCACAGAACCTTCCCTAAAATCAATCACATACTAGGACCCAAAGCAAGTCTCAATAGAATCAGAAAAGTTGAAATAACCCCCTCTATCCTGTCAGACCATCAAAGATTAAAGTTGGATTTCAACAGCAACAGAAACAATAGGAGGCCTATAAATTCTTGAAACTGAATGACTCTTTACTGAGTGATGACTGGTCAAGTCAGAAATAAAAAAAGAAATTAAAGATTTTCTAGAATTCAATGAAAATGAATCTACAACATACCCAAACTTATGGGATACAATGAACTCAGTGCTAAGAGGAAAATTCATAGCACAAAGTATCTACCAAAAAAGAGCGGAGAGATCACTTACTAGCAAATTAACAGCATGCCTGAAAGCTCTAGAACATAAAGAAGTAAGCATACCAAGAAGAGTAGATGGCAAGAAATAATCAAGTTGAGGGCTGAAAGCAAGAAAATAGAAACAGAACAATTCAAAGAATCAATGAAGCAAAGAGTTGGTTCTTTGAGGAAATCGACGAGATTGAGAAACTCTTATCCAAACTAATCAAAAGACACAGAGAGAAAATCCAAATCAACAAAATCAGAAAGGAAAAGGGAGATACAACCACAGACACCAAGGAAATTCAAGGAATCATTAGGTCATATTTTAAACACCTGTGCTCCATAGAATTGGAAAATCTAAAAGAAATGGACTATTTTCTCAATAGATATCACCTACCAACATTGAATCAAGATCAGATCGACAATATAAACAGACCTATAACCTCTGAGGAAATAGAAGCAGTCATTTAAAGTCTCCCCACCATAAAAAGCCCAGGCCTAGATGGCTTTAGTGCAGAATCCTATCAGACATTACAAGAAGAGTTGACAAAAGTACTCCTCAAAGTATTCCACAAAATAGAAACAGAAGGAACACTGCCAAACTCATTCTACAAGGCCACAGTCGCCCTGATATCCAAACCACACAGAGATTCAACAAAGAAAGAGAATTACAGATCAACTTCCCTCATGAACATTGATGTAAAAATATTCAATAAAATACTCCAAACCAAATCCAAGAACACATCAAGATCATCCACCATGATGAAGCAGGCTTCATCTCAGAGGTGCATGGATGGTTCAACATACGAAAATCAGTCAACGTCATCCACCATATAAACAAACTGAGAGAAAAAACCCACATGGTTATCTCATTAGATGCTGAAAAAGTCTTTGACAAAATCCAACAGCCCTTCATGTTAAAAATCTTGAGAGATTAAGGACACAAGGGCCATACCTAATCATAATAAACACAAATTACAGCAAGCCTACTGCCAACATCAAATTAAATGGAGAGAAACTCAAAGCAATTGTACTAAAATCAGGAACAAGACAAGGTGGTCCCCTCTCTCCATACCCATTCAATATAGTTTCAATACTTGAAGTTCTAACTAGAGTGATAATACAACTAAAGGAGATCAAGGGGATACAAATTAGAAAGGAAGAAGTCAAAGTATCCTTATTTGCAGATGATATATATATATATATAATCTATGATATGTATGAATATATAAACAACCCCAAAACTTCTACCAGTTTTTTTCCAGAAAGAGGATTTCATTAACAAGGACTACCATGCTTCCTGGGGGGTGGGGGGTGAGGGGCTCTGTGTAATTCCCTCCACAGAGCTAGGAAGAGTTGGAACACAGAGATAAGATCCCTGTGGTCATTCTCTGTAAATATATTTAGAGACTGTGAATTCTATTATATTCTTTTTGGTGTGTGTGTGTGTGTGTGTGTGTGTGTGTGTGTGTGTGTGTATGTGTGTGTTCAAAGGCATGTCTGTGCCATAACTAGGCTGCATACTTCAGATCTCCCTATTTTTCTCAGAGCTTCTGCCTCTGCCTTTCACCTAGCATAAACAGTGCTGGTATTACAGATGTGTACCACCACATCTGGATCTTCTACACGGGTTCCGGAAAGCAAGCTCATGTCTTAAAGCTTTCCTGGGGGAGTGATTTTACCCACTTAATCATCTTCTCACACTTTGGCTATATATTAAAAAAAAAACTAAATTATTAGAGGCTTAGTTTTATCTTTTGTCTAAAGCCAAGTGTCTAAGTTTGTTTTCTGTTGCTGTGATAAAACCACTGACCAAAACCAATTTCACAAAGAAAGTACCTGACTGGCCTACATGTCATAGCCACAGTCCATCACTGAGGGAAGCCATGGCAGGAACTCAAACAGGGTAGCAACCTGGAGGCAAGAAATGAAGCAGAGGACATAGAGGAACACAATTTCCAGACTTGCTCCATGGCTTGGCCAGCTTGCTTTCCTATACATTGCAGAACCACCTGTTCAGAGGTATCACCATCCACAATAGTCTGTCCCCCTCCCCTACATCAATCATTAATCCAGAAGATGCTCCCACAGACGTGCCATAGGCCAGTCAGATGGAGACGTTTTCTCAGTTATGGTCCCTTCTTCCCAGATAGCTTCTGACAAGTTGCCAAGAAGATTAACCAGCAAACCCAGCTTCCTAACCATGGGTTGTTGTCCCTGTCTGGGGCTGTGTAACTGAATGAGGGGATTTGGCAGCAGTAAATGCCTTCTGAATGAGCGCCAACTGAAGCTTATTTCAGAATCAAATACATAATGAATCGCAAGTGTTTGGTGAGTGCTGCTCACTGAACCCACCCCATACTGCAATGGTACCAAACACTTAAAATGCATTTTTACCTACTGTCATGACACACAACACCAACACTCCCCAAGGTTCCTCAGCTCAGCTCCTAGCTTATCATGTGTGAAAAGTTGTAATGTGTTTACTGTATACACAAAGCTTTCTGCTCTCATAGAAACGTAATGGGTTAATTGTAGAAAAAAGACTCAAGATTTTTCTACTCCTCCCTCTCAGCATGTAAGTGTCAGGTTAGTGTATCCCTGGGATGGTTTCTGTTTAAATATCTGACTTTTAAAAACTGCTGTTTGAGATACTGACTTGAATTTCATCAAAACTCATGATGTAAGATTTAACTTGGGATTAGGACAGTATTTGCAACAACCTTTAAAACAATACTAAACGTAATTTTGCCACTTTGTGCTGTCTGTTTATGCTAAACAGTGTGCTCAGCATCAATGGCCAGAGAAATCGAAATATCGATCAATTCTGAATCACACTGACGATGCCTTATACCCTGTAGAACCGGATATTCAGGCAAGACTTCAATCTGTATCTAGAAATAAACAAGCACACCCAGGCATCACAGTAATTAAATCTAGTCCAAAGAATTGTGTTCGAATGAAATTCTTCATGACTTACTCTCAGCAAATGTTTGATTTATACTTTTTCTCCTTGTCTTCTCTTCTCTCGCCCTCCCTCCCGCCCCAACCCCTTTTTCTCTCTCTCTTTCTTTTTTATGTGTATGAGTGTTTTGCCTGCGTGCGCATGTGCATGCAGTGTCTGTAAAGACTAGAAGAGGGCGCTGTCTTCACCTGGAACTGAAATTACAGATAGATGGTTGTGAGCTGCCCCCTGTGGATGCTGGAACTCAAACCCCCGGCTTCCTGCAAGATCAGCCAGTACTCTTAACTACTAAGGCATCTCTCCAGCTCCTATACTTCTATTTTCTATACCCAAGATCATGTAAACATTTCTCAGGTGCAAGGGGGTCGTGGGTAAGAAAAGTTTTGAAAGCACTGGTTCAGAGCAAGACTGTTGTTTTGTCTGTAGGCTCGGAGAAAATCCCTTCCATATGTGACAAATTTTATACATCCGGGTACCGGCCTTCAGGGTTCCAATGAGAAGCACGAGGTCCTGCCAAGCTCTTCCGATCAGCAGAGACAAGCTTCATACAGCTCCCATGCTTGATGCCAGCCCGGCCCGTCTTTTCCACTGTAGCACCTCTTTCCCTGTGTGATTCTTGGACTCTCCATCATTAGTATACAGTCTGGGGATGAGCCAAGAGCTGCGAGTCATAGATCTGGGGATCCCCTCCTCTGACATTATTTCCCTTTAGGGGGCTTTCTTCCTTTAGTTGCCAACTGTTCTGACACTCCCAGGCCCTGTTCTTTGCAGTTCTCTCCTTCTATATTGGTAGCAACATGGTATAAATATGGATGACTCCCTTCCCCAACTTGTTCTGAAACGTCCCTTCCAGATGTTGCCTGCTTCCGTTGCTCATTTTTCTGAAGTGGACACACTTTGTCATTTGTTCCCAGAACTCAACAACTATTGACAACAAGGAAGGTTCTACCACCCCTAAGACTGGAAATCTAAAAATATCACTGAAAAGAAAAGGAAGCATAAATAAAAGAATGCTAACTTTTTTATGTGATCTCAAATGCTTCTAGGTTCTTTTTTGAACTTCTGGTTCACTGTATAAAAAACACTGACAATTGGGTGAAAACACTTGGGTTCCAGTTACTGTAATTGTAATTGCTGTTCTCTGATTTGGCCTCAAACTTATGATCCTGTCTCAGAACCTCAAGTGCTGGGATTGTAGACATGTACCAGCACTCCTGTCTTATGTGGCTCTTTCAGCTACCTTTCAACCCACATGGAGTAAGACTTAGAGGAAACGTGCTCTTAAAGGAACAAATGCAGCCATTGATGGAACTTGCTTCGTTGAGAGTGGACTGTGGTTTTAACGAAAACTATGTTCTTAAACGAGGCCCTAACCCTGAGAGGTAAACTGGTTTATTGGTACCTGGTACATGTGGAGAGTCCAGTGTGTGCTGGGCGGTATGGAAGAAATTAGATGTAGCCTTGAACCTGGAAATTACGTCTACATATAATGTCTTTATTTTGTACTCTGATCCCATGATACCTGGGTTAGGGTTGTGATGGGATCTAGAGGAAAGTGGCAGAAGAGTGGCGTGGTGTCCATATCCTGAAGCAGGAGGTCACCATTTCCCTAAGCTGACACTTTGCTTATTTATGAAGTACCCAGGAAGATTCATGGACACTGCAGTGGTCTGAGCAGGATGGATGTCATCCAGATCTATCACTGTGAATCCTTCCATGTTACACAGAAAAATTGGCATACACCTCTGGTATGACTTCCAAGGCCTCTGATATGACAGAGCAAGTATATCCACTCACAGTTGTTTTATGTAGATAAGGGTAGGAGGTTCCTCTGTGGATCTTCAATAAATTTTTGTGTTTTCACTGTTGGCCTGCGCTGCCTTCTTCATGGCTCCTTTCCTGGGTACCACTTGGATGTCCTTGGAGAAGATGTTTCATAGTCCACGTGCAAAATAGGTTCTGTAGTAGGTGTGTGACCTTATGCCTTTGAATGGCTAGGTAAGGACTCCATGGTGGACTGAGTCACAGCTTGGTGAAAAATGGATCTGTGTGTAAACAACAGTGCATAAGAATGGCATTGACATGTAATTGGCATGTGACAACAAAAATCCTGGATACACTATGTTTTTTTTCAAAACATGTCCCACTTTTCCTGGGGAGACATGCACAAACAACTAATGATCCTAGACAGTGAGAGACCAACATAAGGGTACCACTAAAGCCCAACTTAGAGAATCCATGAATTGTGTTGGAGTTACTTACTAGATTATAAATGAAGGATTGGTTACAGGATCAGAAATGACTCAAAGACAGCTAAATCGCTGAAATACCACTCCAGTATGGGGGATTACTCAGGCAGGCTGATACTCTAGGGCTCACTGCACGACTTGCAGACAATACACCAGGCAGTTTAGTTGACCTGAGCCTCTTCTAGACAGTCAGCTAGCCTAAAAGTACCTTAGCAGTCCATATTGCTTATAAAAGTTTGTAGAGGGAGGGAACTAATGAGTTTGCTCAGTTTTAGGGACTTCCTGAAGTTTTTGAGTTGTTTACTTCTTGAGACTTAATCATCCTCCCTTTAGAACATCCTGAGGTTTTATTTTTAATCAGTATTTATTGTGTGTGTGTGTGTGAGTGTGTGTGTGTGTGTTTGCACATGTGCACGTGCATGTGAGCACACACACACGCACACTTGAATGCAGGTGCCATTGGAGACTAGAATAAGGTGTTAGACTCTTAGACTCCCTGGAGCTGAAGTAACATACAGTTGTAATCCACCAGACATGAGTGCTGGGAATTGATTTCAGGTCATCCTTAAGAGCAGTATGTGCTCTTAACCACTGAACAATTTCTCAAGCTCTACATCTTGAGTTGTTAAGGAGTTTCCCTGTAGGAGGAAGAAATTTCTATGGAATAGCGTAGCTAATCAACAAATTCAGAATTTGCCTGTGTTACAATTTTGCTGTGAGTTCTCCCCCACAGAGTCATGACTTGATAGCATGGTCCCCAATTAGTGGCACCATTCTGGAGTTGGGAGGAACTTGAAGAGGTGGGGTCAGCTGGGAGTAGCATTATCCCTGGAGTGTTGGTTTCACCTAGTCCCCAGCCCTTTGCTTTCTCTTTGCTTACTGGCAAAGGTTTTCTGCTATATACTCCCAGTGCCATGATGGTCTGCCTCATTATGAGCTCAGAATCAATAGAATCAAGGACTATGGCTTGGAACCTCTGAAACCAGGAGCCCAAACAAATCCTCTTGAGTTTTTCTATGAAGTGTTTTGCCTCAGTAATGATAAAACTCAATGATTTACCACTAAGTGGTCTTGTGGATCAAGGAGACATTGATTTATTTATTCCAGTGGTACCCAGCATCTCCGTGGTACTAAGTCCTGCCTCTTGTTTAGCTCAGGGTGGCTTAGATGGTACTTGACTTCCTCTGGGTACACTCTAGCATCTGTGACTCCATTCCCGTCTCCCTCAACAAATCCGCCTGGAAAGGGACAGAGAGCAAGTATGCTTTATTTGACAGGATTACTCACTGGTTATGTCTGTGCCTTCTGGTTTCTTCATCAACATGACTTGACGGCAGAGGCTTCAAATTTTATCTCCACAGCTTCAGAAATGGTTTGGATTCTGGAACAACTACTGTGAAGAATGTGTTCCTCCACAGCCGAGGGCTCTAGGTGCGCTGACGGTTGCTCAGGGGCCTATCTGGTCTTTCCTCAAACTGTGTAGTGTGAGACTATCACAGACCAAAACCCAAACCATCACAGCAAAGCAGGAGCTGAAAGCAGTCAAACTCTCTCACTTTTATTCTCAGAAACAAACTGATCACACGGTGGTATACAATGAGATCATTGTTTTCAGGATCAGGCCTTTGGATGACAGCTGTGTCGATAAACCTTTGTCTTGGTTACTTTTCTGTTGCTGTGTGAGGAGACACCATGATCAAGGCCACTTATAAAAGAAAGTATTTAATTTGGGGGCTCATGGTTCCAGAGTCTATAACCATTGTGGTAAGGACCATCGCAGCAGGCAGGTATGGTGCTGGAGCAGCAGCTGAGAGATTACCTCCGATCCACAAGTACCAGGCAGAGGGGGAGAAAGGAGCACACTGGGACTGGTGTGGGCTTTTGGAACCTCAAAGCCCACCCCCAATGACACACCTCCTCTACACCTCCCAATCCTTCCCAAACAGTTCCAGCAACAAGACCAAGTGTACAAATGTATCATCTCATGGGGTCCATTCTCATTCAAGCTGCCACAGGGAAAGTCCTGTGTCGCCAGTTTTGAGGCAGCTGAAGTTGTGGGCTCAAGGAAATGAAACACTGTGTGTGGACAGTTACTTACAACCTGTCAGCTGCTCCTTGGCTGATGGAAGAGGTATCTGGGTTACCACCGATTTCCAGAGACCATCAAGATATACCCGTTGTAAGAATCGATTGCCGACCTGATTAGACTGAGAGTCTGATCAAGGGGATTAATAAAGCATGCCTCTCGGTGTGCCTGTGAGGGTATTGCTGGAGATAATTAGTTCATACAGATTATGACTTAACTGTACTTTCATCAACTGATGGACTCAAAATTTGAATAGACTTTTGGGATATGGAGCCTCACTGAAGACAGTGAATCATTGGTGGTATGACCTTTGATGAATGTGTCTTGACTGACCCCATCTTCCTACTCTCTGTTTGCTGGCCACCGCTGTGTTAGCGGACTTTCCCCCCCACACCTGCTACTATGAGACTCTGCCTTACTTCAAGCACAAAGTGAGGAACTAGGTTCTCTGAAGCTAGGAGCCAAAATACGTCTCTCCTCCTTTAAGCTATCTCTTAGGCAGTTGGTCGCAGTGAGGAAGAGCTCACCAACACATTGCTGCAGATGTGACTCTGTGGTTGTCTGATAGTGGTCTGGGCCTATCAGTTGGTTTTGATTTAATGAATGGTACTTTCAGCTTCTTCATATTTCTGCTCACTGAAAGAGTTATGTATCCTTACATCTCTCCTTTTGTTGTTCACGTGAACTTAATGATAACATGTTTTGCTCTGTGCTTGAGTGTAATTATTTTCCCTTGCTTTGCATATTAACATGGAGCTTTAGATAGATTATTTAACGGCTTGATGTATTCGTCAGATGTATTAAATTTCAGCTTTAATGCTAAGCGCATGTTAACGTAACCCTAAAACACTAAGAAAAAGCTCCAAACACGTTGACAGCTTTGTTAGTGATAAACTCGCTCTGAAGCTTTTCTGTGTCTCTCTTTGTCTGTCTTCGTTCAAATGCTTTGCAGCTTTCCTTCTTGGCAGAGACTGCTTAGCTTCCTAACGCGGCTTCCTTTCACTTGGCTTGGCAATGGAGAAAGGCATTCGTCCTTCTAGTCGTGATAAAATACTCAAACGTTACCCTCCTCTGCAGGATGTGTGGCTGGGATCACCGGAGATCACGGATCTTAAAAACCGCTAAAGAGCTTTCTTGCACATGTCAGACAGCTATCCACCTCGCGCCCCCACAAGTCCGATCTGAGATCCTGTAAGTGAGGGAAAATGTCAGTCCCATCCTCAAGCTCTCCTGTGACAGGAGTAAGACGGACAGACTGGACTGCCTGATGTCTATCTGCTGGCGGGACAAGGGAGTCAGGGATGCGGGAGTCACTCAGCTCTGCGAGCTCATTGCTTTCGATGCTTCACGGGGAGCCACTGGTTAGGAATCTTATGTATAAAAATCGGAAAGCAATGCAGTGTTTTCTAAAGCTCACTGAGGCACTACAGTGTCTCTAGGTCTGTGGCAACTTTGGCTGGCTCTTTTTCTCCCCGTTTTCTTTGTTGTTTGTTCCCTGCCTGTCTTTCATGTGGGTGAGGCTGCATCTCAAGCTGAAACCGGCCCTCACGAGGAGTCTGCTGTCCTTGGTCTCACTATTCTGTGACCTCAGTTCCTCTGCAGGCCTTCTGGGGGCTGCTGCTTGGCAGTCATTTTGCTCCTGTTGCTTAAGTTGGTTCTCTAAGAACACTTCACTCCCAACAAGTAATCGAGGGATAATTGTAGGCATCACGATGCCACCTCCAAAGGACTGGGGTGAAAATTAATGAAGTACATCTCACATGCTCTCAAGCACCTTCAGGAGAACGTGTTACTTTCTCACAGAATGCTATTCATCCCCTGCCAGGTGGGAACTAGAGAGCGAACCACACTGATACTTCTGGAAGAGTGGTGAGGAGCCGGGCTGCATCATAATCACATCTGCAGTCAGCGTCCTTGTTAGAACATGCATTCCCAGGGTCTTCCTCACTACCCATCAACTGCTGGGTCCCTGGGGGCTTGGGACTGGGCGTATTTAAGAAACCCAGACACACCTCACAGGAGACGCTAATGGTCTACGGAGTTTGAGAAGGACTCCTGCGTGTTCAGAGGAATATGATGGAGAGGCTGTGGAGAGACGCACTGGGGAAAGTGAAGAATTGAAGACAAAGGCCCCAGGCACCAGTCTGGAAAATAGAATTGATACTGACAGGAGAGGAAAGAGCTGGGCTCTATTCCCACTGGTGCAGGTAGGTGGGAGGGGCAGGTAGGTGTTTTAAAGGAAGAACAAAAGAAAGAAAGGGTTCAATAGAGAAGAGGAATTAATGAAGGCTGGAAGAGGGAAAGGCGAACCCAGAGGGGACCCAGAAGGAGGACTGCCCCCTTGCTGAGGGTTGTTTTTCAAAGGTTTGGCTCTCAAGCCCCTGAGAAAGCCCTTCTGAGTTGCAAGAGATCCATATTCATAACAGTAAGTAAGTTCTATAATGGAAGAAGGTTGCAGCAATTCCAGGAGTGACTGGAACGAAAGGTTAGCTTTCCTGGGAGTACTAAGCAGAATTGTTTTAAAAGAAATACAGATGGCCATGGGGAAAAAAAAATGTTCAACGCAACCAGGCAGCAGGTAAATGCAAATGAAAACCACAGTGAGATTTTATCTTACCCCAGTCAAACTGGCTCTCAAGAAGCAACAAGGACTGGAGAGATGTTCTAGTTTGAGAGCACTTGATGTCCTGCAAATAACCTTTGCTGGGGTCCCAGCACCACATGGTGGTTCACAACCATCAATAACTCCAGTTCCAGGTCTCTGACGCCTTCTTCTGGTACTGCCTGTGACTACCAGGCATGCACATGGTGTACATACATACTCACAGGCAGAATCCTCATATGCATAAGACACAATAAATAAAGCATAAAAATGAAGCCAACAATAGCAAATGCTGGTGAGGTAGGAGGCAGGGATAACCCCATTTGCTACTGATCAGAATAGAAGCAGTGCAGTCACCATGGAAATCACTGAAAAGGTTCCTCAAATGTCCCCTGGGTGGCACTGGCGGAGAGAACCAAAGGCGGACCTGCACATCATGTGCATAACACCATTCACAATAGGCAAAGACACAGAAAGAGCCTACGCTCCCATTGATGAATGAATGGATATATGGATAAGGGAAATAACCATTCTTATATATATATACAGTACAGTTGTACCTGGCTGTGAAAATGGAGATCCTGTCACAAGCAAATAGATGGAATTGGAAATTGTTGGTTTTCTAAAAAGATTTATTTATTTGTGTGTGTGTGTGTGTGTGTGCTGGCATGAGTTTAGGTGCATCAGATGCATGGAGGAGCCCTCAGAGGCCAGAAGAGGGTGTCAGATCCCCTGCAACTGGAGGTACCATCAAGTGGGTGCTGAGAACTGAATCCAGGTCGTTTGCCAGGGCAGTAAATGCCGTTAACACCTGACCCACCTCTCTGGCTCCTTGGTTTGAATAATAAAAAAAAGATTTATTTTACTATTTTTCCAAGCGTCTGTGTGTGGAGTGGTGGTGGTGGTTGGTGGTGGTGGTGGTGGTGTTGTGTACATGCAGTGTCCACATAAGCCACAAGAGGGCAAAGGGTCGACTCTCTGGAGCTGGAGAAACAGGTGGTGGTAAGCCGCTCCATATTGTGCTGGGATCTGAACTCAGGGCTTCTTCTGCGGAGCCATCTCTATAGCTCCTGAGAATCACTTTTAAGTGCAACAACTATTACTTCTTTTCCCTCATCAGTGGAAGAAAGAAAATAAAAGAAGCCATGAAACCAAAAGGGAACCACTAAGCGCAGAGGTAAGGGGGAAACGGGAAGAGGGAGAAGCAAGAGGCGCGGGGTGATGCAGTCACACCACGGCATGTGTGTGCATAGAGAGGTCATGATGTAAAGTTAATATGTACTCGTTAAAAAAAGAAAAATAAAAGTGCGGTAGGATAGTCACACTAGGAGCACAGCTTGTTCCCTTAGAAGCCACACTAGCGTTTATCTTAGGCTCTAAATGCAGGGGTGTAGGGTGTTATGTGCTCAGAATTGTGCAGTTCCTAGAAATATTTTATTTATTTTATTTGAACCAACAAAAATTGCTTATTAGACTTTGGATTTATTTAACCCAGGATGCTGGAGATTTACAGTGACGAGCAGACGCAATATAGTATAGCTAGATGCAAATCAAGTTAGTGAAACTGGTGGAAACGTCCTTCTTTTCTCTGAGCCTCAGGCTCCCCCATACAGCTCACAGACAATGGGCTAGGGATGACTGGCCCATCAAAGACTGGTGTTACGAGAGTCTACGCAAATGGACTATGGAAAAGGGGATTGTGGGTTTGCCTAAAGCTACCTGAATGTGCCTGGAATCAAAGAGATACGAAGCAAATGTTTCAAGAGAGTTCTCTCAGAAGAATCTGTAGCCAAAAAAAGATAAATAGAGACTGTTGGAGATATGAAACAGGGATCGGCCCTGATCCACTTTCTGTTACTATAGCAGAGAACCTGAGTCTAACAGAAGAAGCTCATTTCTTTTCGTGGCCCGAGGTGATGAAACCCGGGAGCATGGTGCTGCATCAGGGCAGGGTCTTTGTGCTGCATTGAGACGAGCTAGATATGCTAGAGGCAGACGGTGGAATTGAGAAATTTTCACTGGCCTACTCTGTGAAGATAGCATCAATACACTTGAATGAGTGATACCCTCAAGCCCTCTGTCAGCCCTCGATATTCCCACCTCCCAATTTCCGCTACAGCAACCATTACAGTTCAGCTTGAATTTGGAAGGGGAAAAAAAAATGCCACTTCAATGGGAACACTCAGCCTCCTCTAGACAGGAAGAATCTCAAGGAATTGAGCTGTCCCTAGGTAGAAGTGTTACGTGCCCCTCATTACAAGTGACCAAGAAGAGAAAGAGGACAGAAGACACCTCTCAGGACAGAGGTGGAAGGGCCACCAAACACTCAGGACTGACTGTTTCAAGTTCCCTGGCCCCCACTGGGCATGCTCCACAGGCTGTCTTGTCACTGCCCACTGTGGCTCAGTGGCTCTATGAAGCAGATGAGTCCTGTAGTTAATGGAGAAAGGGAGACCACTGCCAGCCCTGAGTGCTGGTCTTTGGAGCCCATTGCTGTGCATGTCCGGGCCCTTCGGTAAGAGGACAGACTGGAGGTGAGTCGTGAGAAAATGAACAGACTGAGTGTGTGTGTGTGTGGCCAGAAGAAACAGACAGGTTTGGAGATTATGCTGTTGTTCACAAAAGCTTGCCACCCATCTCTGGGGGAACTGCGTGGACATAAATGAAGGGATGGAGGTAATTTCAAGACAGCAGATGACAGCAGCACCTGCTTTGTGTCTCCTGGTCCTTTGCCAGCACAATGTTGGCAAAGCACCCAGTGGGGAATGCCCCTGCAGCTTGAGCCAGAGTAAGCTCCGGTGGGGAACTGCTTCCCAGACCCGTGCTAGGACTGAGACACAGGTTTTTGGGATCTAAGCCATGATTGCACATGCTTCTGTAAAAAACCAGAGAGCACATATTTCAGGGCTTATGAGCCATGTAGCCATGGTCAGCACTGCTCAGTCATGAGACTGTAATAGGAAAGCAGCCACAGGTGAGAAGGAGAGGTGTAATCTTGTTATGTGTCCAGCCGTGCAGATGCTGTTGGAAACCAGGCCCCGTGTCTCACTGCCTGACATCCCTTGGTTGATATGGCAGTTGGAAAACAAAGATAAAGTTAGAACCTCCTTAAAGGATTGTTGTTCTAACTAGAAGCTAGTTAATGTTATGACGTCGTTAGAACAGCTAGTCACCATTGTGGTACGGGTTGTCACCTATGTGTGCACACACGGAAGGATGAATGGTGAGTGAGGATGGCCATTCTCTTTCCGGTTAGTCTTGACTTCAACAAAGACTATACCACAGGATGCATTTAGCAGCGCATGACCATGGGCTGTAGTGGGGATTCCATGCAAGTTGACTCCCTGGTTGGAAAGCGGTTGTCACCCAGGTGACCATTAGCTCTGAAGCTTCTCTGGAGAAAGAGTGCACTGGGCTCCCCTGCAGCCAGCGATAACAACAAGGCAATCCAGCATGTAGTCGGGATAGACTTTCTCTGAGAGGGCGGATTCTGCGGTGGGACGGTCTAGCAGCGTGCTTGGCAGTCAGACCAGATCCTCCCATTTCGGCTGTTGGTAAATCAGAGGCCACATGCCTCATATCTCTGAGGGAGCTATGGAGACCAAGTAAGAGAGATGCCGAATGTCTGGGAACTGGCACCCTCGGGCCCTCTCCCCTCTGGGGGTTGCTTTTCTTTGGGTGTTTTAATCTGATGTCACCAAGCCGAGTGCCATTACTTAGCCAGCTGTGTTCTACTTCCTCTGCCGGGCTATTTTATTTTAGCATTTGTTTGATCACATGGTAGCTGCTTTGAAACTGCCCACTGCTATCTCTGAAGCCCCTATGTCCCCCTTCCGGTGTGCTTTCTCAGTCAGGATTTGTCGACAGGATATAAAATGGCATATAATGTAATGATGAATGAACGCATGGGTGATGATCTATCTTCTTCCGAGGAGAAGAGACTAGGAAAGGGCAGGAGCTGAAGAGGAAGCGTGAATGCCTGGAGCTCCTTCCTGCACAACAGCAGGAGGAACAGTCTGCGGACCAGTGTGGGAACTGCTCTTTAGTTCATCTGCATCCGGTGGCATCGCTTCCTGGGGACTGTTTTCCATCTGATGCAAGCTAGGATATGCCACGGCTTACACCAAGCCGGGTGTGTCACTCAGACTTCCTCACTGCTGTGAGCAAACATCACACAGAAGCAGCGCTTAGGTTGGTTTGTTTTGCCTCATGCTTACAGAGGTTCTAGTCCAGCAAGGTGGGTAGAATACGCGGGGCAAAGCAGCTCACAGCAAGATAGACAGGCAAAAGAGAGAGAGAGAGAAAGAGAGAGAGAGAGAGAGGAAGAGGAAGAGAGGAAGAGAGAAAGAGAGAGAGGAGACAGACAGAGACAGACAGGGAAAAAGAGAAAACACAGAGGCAGAGGCAGAGAGGGAGAGAGAGAGAGACAGAGAGATAGACAGACAAGATGGGGGTTTAGCTAGTAGGCTGTTTTCTCCCCCTTTTGTTCTGGAAGCCAGTGGGTGCCATCCGTATTCAAGGAAGGTCTTCCCACATTCGTTAATCTTATGTAGAAATGCCCTCACAGACACAATGGGAATTTCACCTTCTTAAGCACCTAGGTTCTCTTCAATCCAGTCAAGGTGACAAGAACAACTTTCACATGAGGTTCATTTTATTTATTTATTTTATCTTGAGCCTCCTAAGTCCAGGTCTGGATCCGTCCCAGGAATGCTCCTGAGGACCACGCTGTCCCAGAGCTGCAGCCTCCCCGCTAACACAGGAACTGAATGGGCTCAGTCTCCCCATGGGCGCCGATTGTTCACAGCCCCTTGGAGAATGACACATAAGCAGTGAGGCCATATGCAGCTGCACATGGTTGTCAGGAAGCTGCAGGGCAGGAGGGAGCTATGTCCTGCATAGCCCCTGTCATGTTTCTTTGATATAGCTGCAATTAATGGGACACACATCCTTCCCCAGTTTCCTTTTGAGGGTCTTCTCTTGAGCAATTTGTGTTAGTGGTTTCGTACCATCGCTGAGGAAATTATAGTCACATTAGGCTGGAATGAATTATTTAGTTCCTTCACTTATTTATGAGGCTGTGTTGATGGCACTCTCTTTTGAAGCAGTCTGCTGGAATGCAGGCTGCAGATTGGAGGACAGACTCTCAGCTTCTCATCGTAGCGGAGTATGTAAACCCTGTGGCTTCCAATCTGCATTTGCTTTGGATGGAAAGAGAGCCGGAAAAGCTTTGGAAAAGCCATCTGTCTAACTCCCAGGACCCTGTGTTTCTCAACTGGCCCAGAATTTGGACTTGGGTGGGGAGTGAGAGGTATGGTGGGCAATTTCCTCTCTGAATCTGTTCAACCCAGGATCCTTGAGGCCACCCTTCTTCTGCCTGGGGATCTCACAGACGTCTGTCCCTTTCCAAGGGGCCATCTTCTCCTGTCTGGTTTCCCAGAAGCCCCCACTCTTCCACTGCCCTCCGCTTCTCACCAAGCCATTTAAACCCTTCGCCTGCCACCACACTGTTACTGGAGCAGAGTTAGCAGTTATGTCTTCTCCCTTTTCTCTTCCCTCATACACCATCTACCACACTGTGGTGGATAGCTGTATGTCAACTAGACACAAGCTAGAGTCATCAGGGAGGGGGGAAGCCTTAGCTGAGAAGTGTCTCCATAAGATCAGGCTGTAGACAAGGTCTGTATAGGGCATTTTTTTAGTTAGTGATTGGGTGGAGGAGGTCTCAGCCCATTGTGGGTGAGGATACCCCTGGGTTCATGGTCCTGTGTTCTATAATAAAGCAGACTGAGCAAGCCATGGGGAACCAGCCGGTAAGCCCAGTTCCTTCTTCAGCTCCTGCCTCCAGGTTTCTGCCCAGCTTGAGTTCCTGTCCTGACTTCCTCTAACGATGAACAGAGATGAGGAAGTATAAGCCAAATAAACCCTTTCCTCCACAAGTCACAGTGCTTTATCAAGCAATACTAACCCTGATTAAGACACGCTCCCTTTTCCAAAAGCTGAGCTACAGTCTGCTCATTCCTGTACTAAAAGCCATATTGCTCCTCTCCTGCCTGCAGAGCCACGTAGGGGCTCCAGCCTGGACTTCTTGCTCTCTTCTCCCTCCTTCCAATAGGGCCGATTTCTGTCCCCATGTCCTTATCCTGGACTGACAGCTTACAGCCTAGCCTAGGGCCTCCTGCTTGTCTGATGACGTTGTCCCAGTTGTTTGTGAAGTCTTAGACAAAGGTTCTGGTTCTTGGAGTTTCCACAGATGAGGTTCAGCCAGACACTCTCCAAATGCTACTAAATAGAAGGGTAAAGGACAAGGAACAGAGACTTCATCAATGGGGCCGCATTGGGAAGAGCTGATAAGTGGGTTCAGTGACCCCCACATCTGTCTCCTGAGTATTGACATTAGCTCTCATTTGAAGAAATGAAGTACTAAGTTTGAGGTTCACCCAAGGAAGCAGACCTATTGCAATCTGGGGGTCCTCGTCTCAGGATGATTCAGCCGGATATTTTAGAGATGTGTCACCGCTGTCATCAGTTCTGAGAGCATCCCACTTCCACGCAGGGATTTCTTCTGCTCTGGGGTGCGGCCTTGCCGTCACAGACCGTTGTCTCCATTTGGGGATGACGTCACAGACCGTTGTCTCCATTTGGGGATGACGTCACAGACCGTTGTCTCCATTTGGGGATGACCTATCCTGGGAGACATCTATTTCTCTGAGAGTCATTTAGAGCCATTGTTACAACGACATCTGTTCCTCAGTCAGTCCTATTCCTGAAAGGCAAGGTAGCTTCAGCAGAGAGCCACTCGGAAGGAAAACAGAGGTAAGACTAGAACCGGGAGGGACAGAAACGGAGGAGTCAGGCCAGCGACTCTGTTACCAGAGTTGTTAGGGTCAAAGCCTGGGCTCCGACAGCTCTGACAAGCTAGCTTGGCCACCTTTCCTCAAAGAACCAATTAAACAGACGATGTTATAAAAAAAAAAAAAAAAAAAACAGAGAAAGGAGGTTTATTCAATTTGGCCAAATTGGGAAAAGGAACAAATAAAGAAACCCTCCCCCTGAGGATGGGGCTACAGACGGCACCTGGGCCCACTATGTGCCAGAAACCCAAGTACTTTAGTTAAACTTCAGCCTCAGCTCCCTGAAACCTCAGTAAACTGCCATGCTCAGAGGATGGACGATGTCAGCTTAGGTTTGAGGCCAAGTTGGGCTCAGCCAAATATTTTTATTCTATCCGCGTTTACGTTTTTTATTAGTGTCCCTTTTGGAAGAGAGGAGTCTCCCTTTCTATTTGAGCAATATAGGTTAATAGATAATACTAGTTTCCTTGAATATTTTGTTGCTTCTTTGGATCCGTGGCATTGTTTCTTACAGCTTACTTTCTCCTATGCATCAAATTCAGAGTGAAACAATTGTGGTTGGAAGCTCTTAGGATCCAGAGCCAAGGTAGTCCCCAGGGACCACCCCATAGTGAATATGGAGAATATACAGTTCTGGTTTTGGAAAGCCAGCCATAACATTTTCTGTATTTTTAAAGCAAGTATCACCAACTAGATTTTTGATTGCCCACTTGGGGGAAAAGGATTCCTCTGCTGCCTTAGGTACTTACGAACAAGTCAGCAAGAAGGCGGTCTCTACTTGATTCATCCCACAATGCATTGCGACCCCACATGTAGGTGTGTGTAAGCATTCATCCCTTGTCCCTGGAGCCCAAGACAGGGCAAAACAAGGAGTCAAACTGATGTCTTTCTTCTTAGGATACTTGGCTGGCATTGAAGCCATTGGCCACGTCACACAGATCTGTCATGAGTATTGGCAAGAGGGAACAGGTTTATGTTTCCCATATTGTGGGCACTCTTGGCTTGGATATTGTTAGTTGACGTTCCTTGTTACTATGACTTGTTCTGAGCTACATACAATCACTTTTGATCTTGTAAATATCCTGTGGGAGTGATGGAGCCATCTGAAACCGAAATGGAAACTGAAGTCTACTAGGACTAGTGTGTGTGTATGTGTGTGTGTGTGTGTGTGTGTAGGCGGGGTGTAGGGAGTGGGGGATGGGCAGTCACATGAAACAAAGGGCCAGAGATGAGCTCCTCACAGGCCTACTTTCCAGAGGTCCTTAGTTTGTCTCACTGAGCATGTTCACTGCTACAGTCAGCCAGGCAGCCATCAAGGATCCTGCTGCACCCTAGTGAGAGATCCTGCTCTGAATTCCATGAGTGACTCTCCAGCACAAAGCCAATTTCAGAAGTCTATGGCTACCCACAGAGATCCCACTAAATTAAGAAGGGTTCCAACATTGCCAAGGCAGGAACTCCCACTCTTGGATGCAGGCTTATCTTGGGAAATTCAAATGACACCCCAAGCAGACTCTTCTCCCTGCTTTTCCACTGCCCCATGCCCGGCTTGGATAAATAATTTACTTCTTAGCAAAGAGAACCAAATTTGATTTATGAGCCATAGTTCAGATATATAAAACCCATTACAAAAAAAAAATGTGTCTAACAAACCCCAGCCATCCCAGGAGTGTTTTATCGTTTTATGACTAAGGAGGAAGAGGAAACAGAGGTTTAAGCCTTTTTAATCTATTTATTGGAAAACACTTTTAGACTATCAGCATTCTGGACCCTGTAGAGAAGTACAACAGCCCTGAGGCACAAATGGTCAAGATCTTCCAGAATCTTCCCACCTCTGCACATTTCTTCTGACTTGTCTGGCCTGTCTGCTCCCAATTCCCTCTTCTTCTTCTTCTTTTTATTAACCTATTTTTTCCCTTCCTTTCTCTTTTTGAAGT
This sequence comes from Cricetomys ansorgei, assembly GCA_026225945.1. Lineage (NCBI taxonomy): Eukaryota > Metazoa > Chordata > Mammalia > Rodentia > Nesomyidae > Cricetomys > Cricetomys ansorgei. The sequence goes on from JAMJFZ010003200.1 coordinate 937,798, forward strand.
ACTGACTTTTACTCCATTTCCCCCATACTGACTAGTTTTGTGTCAGCTTTATGCAAACTAGTTTGTTGGGAAGAGGGAACCATAACTGAGAAAATGTCTCCAAAAGATTGGCCATAGGCAAGTCTCTGGGGGAAATTTTTTTAAAATAGTGATTGATGGGGGAGGGCCCAGTTAACTGTGGGTGGCAGGTGACATTTCTTCCTGGGGTGTATAAGAGAGCAGGTTGAGCGACTCAAGGGGAGCAAGTCAGTAGGAAACACTTCTCCACGGCCTCTGTTTCAGTTCCTGCCTCACGGTTCCTACCTTGAGTTCCTGTCCTGATTTTCCTGCATGGCGGACTAAAAACTGTTAGCTTCAATAAATCCTTCCCTCCCCAAAATGCCTTTGCTCATGGTGTTCATCCCAGTAATAGGAACACTAAGTAAAACCCTCCCCCTTGTTAGTCCATGTTCATGATATCAATGGTATGAAAATCTTGCGCAATTTTCATATATTATAAAATGTGTTTTAATCATGCCCACACTACCATCATCCTCTATTTCCCCTCCTCCCTCCTAATGGCCCACTGTCTCTTCCCTAATAATCCTTCTCCTCCCAGGCCCTTCTCTTTTCTTTGCGAGAGTCTCGCTGTGTAGCCCTGTGATCCACTATGTAGGCCAGGGTTGCCTTGAACTCACAGAGAACTCCACCCGCTTCTGCCTCCACTCCTGTGCCTGGCACTTTATTTTTTTTTTGAAACCTAGATTCTGCTCACCAGAGAAAACACGATGCTTGTCTTTCTGAGTCTGGCTTATTTCACATAACATGTCGACCCTGCAGTTCCTCTCATTTTCCTGCAAAATTGCTTGATTTCCCTCTTCTTTCTTTGGGATATTGTGTGTACACAACCCATTTACTTCCTTCCTCATTGACCTGCACAAGCCTGGATCACGCACTACCCCACACCACTGCTGGAGCCTTCCAGCATCTTTCTTGTCACCCTCCTCGCCTTCCTTGGTCTGAATTCACACACACACACACACAGAGGTTGACTCTGCTGTAGGGATAACTCACAGCCCTCAATAAGTCACACTTATACTGTACCCCTAGAAAATAGCCTTTACCCCTGGCTGGCCTGGCACTGCCGGGGACTCTGATGTTCCTACTGAAGCAGCCACGAACCATGTGGCGGGGAGCAGGACAGATGCGAGAGAGGAGGTGGTGACCAATCACCTCTATGGAAATGAACAAAGACTTCCCAACTAAGAATATAAACACTGGTTCTTTGTTCGGGGCTAATTCCAAAACCAGATGAGCTACTGTTTTTAGGATGCGGAAGAAACTCAAAGGTGGGAACAGGAGTCGGGTAGTGTTTCCGCGGTTGCTTAAGCTAGAGGCTGTTGGTAGGAAAACTACGAATGGGCTGAGGGAGAAATATGGCATTCTATATGATTGTTCAGAGTGAGTATCAGACTTCAGCTGACTGGCTCTCGAGTGAAGTGGAGACAGAAATCAGGGAAGCAGCCGATGGTGGACCTAGTGGCTAGTTATTAAGAGTGTTATTGTTTAGCATTTTTGACTGGGCTGGTGGCTGTGGACTGGAGATTAGAGGTTCATTTATATATGTCATGTCTGTTTCTGTTGTCATGAGGATGGGCCAGGGAGAGCCTGTCCGCTTAAGAAAATATCTATAAAAGGAGCCCCAGCAGATCACAAAATACCCAGGGCAGGAAGCAAGATCAGTGGCAGCGTAGAAAGTCACTGACCTCAAACCCAGGGAGGCAGGCAGGGTTCCTCCTGGTCTGGAGTCTTCACAGCCCTGGCTGCTGATACCCAGGAAGCTCACAGAGAAGCTTCTGTGATGGTGTTACTCTCCCGTGGGTGGTTTTCATCGAAGACATACTGAAGGACAGGATTCCTGGCAAAGGATAAAGAGAGATGGTAAGTTTGCAGCTTAAACTTTTATCCCAAACTCCCTTCTCGCCTAGCAGATCCAATTGCTCTTATCTTCCCAGCATCTTCTAGAAATAAGATCTCAAATTTTCTTATACTTTGTACATAGTGAGAGAGGGTGGACAGATTTTCTGGTTACTTGGGTAGGTCTGCAGTACAGATCTGACCAGTCTGCATTTCAGACTCCCCACCACAGCGACCAGTTCAGAGTCACCCTGAGACCCAAGGCGGTCCAACAGAACCTGCCCTGGTACATCTGCAGGAATGACTAGGTAAGGGGATTTTCATTCAATGAGACCAAGTTGGATAGATACAAATGCAGAGGGTCTGACAGTAGCTACCACAAGAGGAATGCGTGTGTGTGTGTGTGTGTGTGTGTGTGTGTGTGTGTGTGTGTGTAGCCCAGACTGGCCTGGGACTTGCAATTCTCCTGCTACTGCTTCCAAAGGTCAGCAGTTTCAGGAGTGCTGTCACTATGCCCAAGATTTTTTTTTAATAATTTTGGGAAGTTGAAGACTTAAATTTAATATCATTGCTATTAGTATTGATGTTTTAATACAGACAGTGTACATTTTTACAAATACCATAGTACGTGGTAAAAGACTTTATGGAAGACAATAAAGATTCCAGTCGTGTGTTCATCTAACTCTCTAGCTACCCATCCTTCAGCTCCTTCTCCCACTCCTTCATCTATCCATCCATCTATCCACCCGCCCATCAGCTTCAGCATCACACACACACACACACACCCCATTCAACCACCAATCTACCTTTCTACACAGTTATCCACCCACCAACAATCCATTCATCCAGCCATCCACCAGACCACCTGCCCATTAGCCCATCTATCCGCTTATCCACTTACCCACTATAGAATCAGGTAGACCAATTGTTTGAGGCCCCAATACAAATGACAAGGATAGGTAATGTGTGTGAAGTAGCAAACTGTCACCTCATATCTAGGAGGCAAAAGAGAAAAAGGCTAGAGTCCTATAATCCCTTTAGAAGTTCCACTTTTTATAATCTACAAGCCTCTTACCAGACCCTTCTCCTAATGGTCCCACCACCTCCCAAGAGCCCCATGCTGGAGTCAAGCCCTGAACACTTGGACCTTTAGTGGACACTCAACTGAACCATACCAGAAAGAGATCCCAGAAAGCACTGTAAAGCCCTGGTCCCCAGGGTGGTGCTACTGAGGGACATTCAGCATCTGAACTAAAGCAGAGAATTAGGAGACCAATATGTGGGTCCCATCGGGCTAGGCTGAGTTATGTAGGCCTCCCATCTTGGGCTTCAGTGACAACGTAGTGTAGACAGGGTCTTTGCAGGCATTCTCTGGTCTAGGAATCAGTTTGTGGACTACGAGAGGAGGATGCTTTCTCTTGGCTGTTGGCTGAATCCTAGTCCATCAGGGTCAGTGTCTCCCCTGTGTGTGTACTGTATGATGTTTTGGGGACCGCCTCAGCTTAGGTAAAGAGATCTCAGTGATTTATAGACGTTGCACTGTCAAGCTGCTGACTCTTTTCTGCTTTCAAAGATGGTGCCCCGTGCTCTGCGGGAGCAGTTACGCTGATGGAACGAGGGACCTCTTCCGATGAATAAAGCTCAGGGCCAGAGACAGGGGTCGGTTGGTACTCTGACGGCTGCATGGAACAGGAGGTGGTTTCACACCGGCGGTCGGAAGAGTAATGGGCAGAGGGATGGACTGAGGGAGGCCGGAAGGGTGAGGCTTGGCTGTAGGTCGTAGAGCGGCAGATTGGAGAAAGCAGTCAGCCAGTCTAAACCGCTTCCAGGCATGCTATATACACTAAGTGTGTATTGCTGACTTGGATCAAAATTGAGTGTTAGGACTTAGCTCCTTAAAATGAGTAGGAGTCAGGCTTCAATTCCAGGACTCTGGAGGGAGGAAAACTACTGCAAGTTGGAGTTCAGCCTGGTTTACCTAGTTCCAGGCAAGTCCAGAATGCACAGTGAGATGATGCTGTCTCAAACAACGACAAAAAGTCTAAGTGACAGCAGCCTCTCCAGGCAGCAGCTAAGGTCATGAAGAAGATACTTCCTGTCACCAAGGCCCATTTCCTGTCACCAAGGCCTCAGATGTTGCTGCTACTGGGAAGCATAGATGAGAGATCTCGAGTGGACGCGGTTAATCCCATCTTTTCTCTAGACTTGCATTCTAATTCCTTAAAACATGGAAAGATAAGGCACACTCCCTTCATGGAGCTGTCACCAGGAGTGAGTGAGATGTTGAGTGCCTTCCTGGTACCTGGTAGCAATACAGATCGGACTTAAATCTCCCTTTCCCAGGAGTGAGAATTCCATACACATCATAATAAGCAACGTGCCTCAAACTGGGACCATTCCGTCATTGTGCAAAGGTATGTATGATTCCCAGCAGTGCAAAGACTGATTGACTAGGTTGCCCTGCATGAGCTGATAACAAGTGTTAGAGGATCTGAAGCGGCCGACAGGTATCTGTTGTCCAGGCTGGAAGTGAGGACCATCCATTTGACCCTCTGGTAGCTGGTCCGGGGAACTGAGTGAGGAGCTCGGCAAAGTCCCGCATTGTCTTCTGATGGTTGGAGACTTGCTTGTCCGGGCTGTCCCATGAAGAAACAGATTCTAAGACTTTGGTTTACAGTGCAAGGAGCAGGCTTGCTTTTAAATCGCTCAGTGAGAACACTACACGGAAACACTGGAGGAAACAAGAGCTTCCATAACTCAGATCGGCCCGGAGGCTGCATGGTTGGGGTGGGGGTGGGGGTGGGGGTGGGAGCAGCCCTTGCCCTTGATTCTACAGGTCAACAATAGAAGGGAATACACTCAAGAAATGGGGACAGGAGGTCCTGTGTAATGCAGCTGCAATGGTGCAGAAAAGGGCAACATCTGGAGTTCCCCTACCAGATACTGTGCGCGCTGGCTGAAGCACCGCAGATACCCTAGGAGTGGGTATTTTGCATACAAGAACCTTGTAGGACAGAGAGATAAGCCTGCTGCCTGTCACCAACCAGATGTTGAGAGCCGTGCTCTCTTACTGCAGCAGCCTGTTCTGGACTGGAGACTGCCCTCGTCTGCCTTTCTCTTTAGGGAAATCCTGAGCATTGCAGTTTACACAGAGCCAGTCCGGTGTCTGTCAGCATGGAAGTTTCTCTCAAAGATGTCTTAGCAGACCTGGGAGTGCCTGCAGCCTCCAGGCTCGTCGCCTAATGATGGCACACATCTCCCTCATAAATCCTTGCCACAGAAGGGGCTGCTTTCTTTGTTTAGATCCAAGTCCTGCTGCTCTATTGATTACTATAATTCAGCCCTAATTGGACTTCTGCGGAGCACACACACTGATGACAGACAGCCTCCAGGCAGCACGACATCCATTATTAATACTGCAGTGTTAGCCTTCACCCTGCGCAGGACCTCCACCCCGGGGAGCACTGGATACGGACCCGCCAGGCTATGTATCTTCCCTATGATTTTTGTCTCTACAAAAAATATTTGCTTCCCTTTCAAGAGGGGTGCAGCCCACATAACCAGCAAACTATTCTCTAATTGCCTCTCTACTGGCCTTGGTATGGTCCTTGTAGCATCTTCCCCAAGGCCAGGAGAATGCCCAGAATCTCTCAGAACTGAGTAACTGAACTCTGTAACTAATGGGGACATGGGGGGAGGGCTCATGGAGCTGGACTCTGGAGATGGCCAAGGTTCAGAGAAACCCATGGAGGAGACCTTGTGGGACAATGGTAGTACATCGAATTCAACTGAAGCATGTAAGACAAAGACCCAGATTTGGCATATGGACACCAAATAGAAGGGCTGAGGAAGAAGCATCACACTGGGACACACATTAAGACCTGGAAGAGATGGAGCCATGTATTATAGAAGGGAAAGAGTGGCTTCTCTTTACCTGAACAGGCTCTGAACATCAGAGCCCAGAGACCCTGGGAAGAGTTTCACGACCTACTGTAGAGGGAATTATGCCAACTCAAATGTCTGGGTGGTCACAAGCAGTATGGCCAGGTAGCAGTGCTGGCTAGTTGACTCTGCGTGAGCCCAGTACCCTCTTAACACAGAACTGAGCAAGCATGGGCCATGGCCAGAGGCAGAAAAGAAGATGCCCAGAGAAGGAGTGGTCCAAGGCCACACTTTCCAACCTGTCGGAGATGCCCTGCCCTGACCAAGAAGAGAGACTGAGAAGCCCCCCTCTGGATTTCTGATCTCCTCAGATATGAGCGGGACTGGAGCAGGGTGGGTTCTCAAGGACTAAGCTCAACACCCTGCAAGCTATGCAACCGAGCACAGCGTGCTTGCAGTTGTTGAGGACAGAGCCCAAGTAAGCATTCGAGTATGAGGATGCAGAAGGGTCTGTGGCCTGCAGCGGAGAGCACGCTCCTGGAACGCAGGAAGCCTGGGGATTTTACTGAGATAATCAACAGGAATGCAACTTCCCTTCCGTTCCCTGAGCATGCTCAGGAATGCATCCCTGGTGCCTTCGTATACTCGATTTAAGATCTACTCTAAGACGGAAGATGTAACCACCCCGCCACAAGGACAACATAGCAGACAGAAACACCACTGCCCGTGATCACCTTGTGTCCCGAAGTTTTAGCTGATAATAATGGAAAGGACACCTCGGAAGTGTCACTGTAATAATTTGCCCCGAAAGGTGCCTGCCCACCTAGTGACTAACAGTTCTTCTGCATCTAAATCCTTCTGGTAACAGCGGGGAGGGAGAGGGCAGGAGGGGGACCTCTCTCTACCTGCACCGTCTGTCTTGGCAGGTCTGCATCTCCATGCAAGAGTAAGGAGTTAATCAGGAGCAGGAGCTTCTGCCCATTGGTGCTCAAGGGTTGACACTGGTGCAGACTGGGAAGTGAGACCCTTGTTCTAGTTCTGCAAAATGTCAGAACAGCTGTCTTAGGGATTGTACTGGAGTGAGAACCTGGTGCATGGCTGCTGTAATAGGTAGCCCTATCAATTTTGAGTTATACATATTCTCCTTCTAGATAAAGAAGAGCTATCTTCTAAATCTGCCCTGCTGGGCCCGGCTGCCATAGCAAGGCTTGGCAGGAGCTTGGCCCCTATGACCTACCTCCTTCAGGAATGGATGCTGGCCAGGGTCTGTGACCAACACCATACATCAGGTCCAGTCTCAGGGCATCAAGGTAGGGTCCTGGAGGGGGGTTGGGTTGGTAGGTCAGAGCATGAGCATCGGATGCTAGGTCATTCCTCTCATGCCTGTATCTTCCTTGGGTCCACATTATCGTGTATCTCTGCACTGTACCCCCATCCATTTGTAATCTTAATCGCTTATTTAAAACATAAGCAGTGCTCTGTAATGCTTACACTTCTGCTGTGGAGGGTCAGAGCTGCAGAGGGAGCAGGAAGGAAGTTCTTGCCTCCACCCACCAGCTTCTTCCTGCTCCTCCAGCCCCCTCTGCACTTCCACCCCCTCCTCCAACCTTCACTTGTCCTCTGCTCTGCACTGTTGGACACCTCTACTGTCCATATCTTTCCCCACGGACTGTTGGTCCAGTGTCCCGACCATGTTAATGTCCCGGCAGGCCGAGAGCTCATTGATTACCAGCGCTGGCTTCACGTTTCAGGCAGTCTCAGCTAGCTGTGCATCCTAGGGCTGACTTTATGACCCCTCCTGTGCTTTACATTACCTATATAGAAGAAAAGAATATTTGTACTTCTGTATAGTCCTAAAAATTGATGGCAGGTTTGCCTGTAAGATACCTCTGGGTAGATATGAACGTCACACATGTATTTTTGCCACCATGTGTCCTCTTGTCCCGTTACCCTGCCTTCTCATCTTTTGCTTGGAATAACGCAGTAGCCTCCCAGATGGATCCCTCCCTGCCCCACGTCTGTCCCTCCTTCTGGGTCGTTCTCCTCTGCAACTTTTCTTTCCTGGCTTTTGCTGTTTCCAGACCTAACCCAAGGCCCTAATTGTGCTCACAGCCCTGGTGTGTGTGTGTGTGTGTGTGTGTGTGTAAGGGGGCCATGCTGTGATCCAAGCTTTATCCCAGAGTCCTCTGTGGATTGGGTTAGCATCTTAATTCTAGCTATTGCTAGTAGATTCTAGTGTGACGACCAGAGTATAATTAACATTCACTTAATTGTTACTGAGCAAATCCAGTGATGAAAGTCTATGGCTTTCACATATAAATGACTACAGCCACACTTTTTTTATGTTAGAGAGAGATTTTATACCTGAGCAATTTGCAAACCTCTTGGGACAGATGGCTCACTCTTCTCAGAAGCTTTACTCCGCTCTGCTTCCCATTTTCTCATGCTATTCCTGTAGCAATGCTCTGCTCTACCGGTGAATGCCTGGGCTGCTTCAAAGCTAGGCTGCTGCCACTTCTCTGGTGTTTGTGCATGTCCCCACAGGGCATCACACAAGCCCAAGGACAATCCCACAGATGACAGGCAGTGCTTGACAGTGAGCTCCTAGCTGGAGGTATTCAGAACCTTTCCATACACGTTGGTTATTTATTTTATAGGATGTTTCTAGTCTTGCCTTTTGCTTGTGTTGGATAGGGTTATTACTGCTCTTTGAGTATTGAGTTGTCTGAGATGATTGTAATTTTGGGTATCAAACACTTACTGGATACGGATGGGTGGTTCGCAGCATCTCCCGACTTGCTGCTGAGGGCTTGCCGCACCCTGTGGAAACTTCAGTGTCTTGTAAGACAGCCTGCCAACCTCTGCTCCTGCTCCCTGCACTTTTGCTCAGACAGATGTCCAGAAGATTCCTCTTTGGATTTTCTTTCAGAAATTTTGAGATTTTTAAGTTGTACGTTTTAGCTCCTGGACCCACTTTAAGTGGAGTTTTGTTTGTGGGTTTAACTCTTCTGTGAGAATGTCTGTTTTTCCCAACACAGGCTATTGAAGAGGCTCTCCTCCACCCCACACAAGGTGTTCTTGGCAGCCTTGTCAGAGAGGAGTTGTCCACAGATGACCAGGATGACGCCATGACATTCTCCTGTCTCTCCCACACTGTTGCGCTGATGTATGCTCAAATGAGGTAGCGTGGTGATTCGCTTTTTGTTGCTTTTGCTCAAGGTTTTGGGTTCTCTATAGTTCAGAGTTATATTTCCTATTCAGTAAATAATACCATGAGGATGTTGGCAGGATTTCATCGACTCTGCAGGCTACTTTGGATAATAGGTGTTCTAGTTTGCTTTCTGTTGGTGTGATAAAATACTAGATAAAATATAGATAGCAACTTGGAGAAGGAAGGGTCCTGGCTTGCTCCCATGGCTTGCTCAGCTTGCTCTCTTATAAAGCTCAAGACACCCAACCCTTTAGGGGTACCACCCACAGTGGGCTGAGCCCCACTAAACCGATCGTTAATCAAGAAAATGCCTTCCTGACTTGCCTTTAATCTAATCCGACGGAGACAGTTCTTCAGTTGAGGTTCCCTTCTCTCAGGTGACTCTTAGCTTGTGTCAAGATGAGAAAAACTAACCAGCACAACAGGAATATTTTAAAAGTAGGAATCATTTCATTGTGCAAGCTTAGGACATTGTCTTATATATTTGTGATTTTTTAAAAAATTTTCTTTCATCAACATCATATAAATTTTAGTGTGCTAGTGCATTCTTTGGTTAAGTTTATTCCTAATTATTGATGTCATTTTTGCTGTTGTTAATGGGATTGTTTCATTCACTTTTTTTGGGGTTATGTGTACACACATAAATATGCTACTTATCTTTGTATATTAATTTTAGATGCTGAAACAAGTTAAAAATTTTCATTATATGGATACCTGCCCAAGTTTATGTGTACAACGTGTGTGCAAGTCCCATGAGTCCCGAGAACTTCAGACGTCCTGGAATTGGAGTCACAGACAGTTATGAGCTGCCTGATATGGCTTCTGGGAATTGAACCTGGGTCTTCTGTAAGAGCAGTAAATACTCATAACCACTGGGTTGTCTCCTCAACCTTATACATTGAAACCTTGATAAATGCACTTATTATGTAATGGTGCGTGTACACACGTGTAAAACTTTTTTTTTGTGTATGTGATCATTGGCAGACAAAGTTATACTGACAGTCTTCTAGTTAGTATGACTTTTCTTGCTACTTGTTTTGGCTGAGGCTTCTGGTACCATACTGAACAGATGTAGCCAGAATGGGAGCCCTCATCTTGTGGTGGGTCTTAGGGGAGTGAACTTCCACTTCCCCCACTGATTATAGAAGCTGTGGGCTTCTTATCTATAGCCTTTATTATGTTGAAGTAAGTCTTTACTCCTGATGCTCCTTTTCCTGCCTAATTACTCCTCCCACCAAGAGTGGACAGAGACAGGAGATGAAGTAGACTTACTTCTAAGCCCTCTTGATCTACTCACTGTTGGGAACAAGAAAAGGCAAAATATACAAGCCCTCTGCCTCAGTGCCAATGCAATGCTCCCGGGAGCCTTGGCAATGATCAGAATGTAGCAACTGCCACTGGACCCCGATTTTGTGCCATTTGGAGTCACTTTGCATACATGAGTATGAGTGGAATGTCAGAGTGGCCCTGGACATCCTGTTCCCTCCCCGCCGGGTTCCATACAGGTCCTACCAAGGTTCTGCAGAGGTCCACAGAACTTGACACACATACCGTATACCATTTGAACAGACACAGACACTTACACAGGCAGAGCCTCACAGCCGGCTTCCCTTGCTCTTGGACCAGCAGAAATCCACGGTTCTTTCATCCTGGGGCCCTTCCTCTTCCTGGGCTCCTGGTACCGACACCATTTTCTCCTGTTTCTTGTATGTCAGCAGGAGAGTGGGAGTACGGGAGGGGAGAGGCACAGGCTCAAATCTCTGTCGTACAAAGAAATTTTATGATTTTATCTAAAAAGAAAAATCAATAAATCATTAATGGTACCTTCAGAGAAGATTAAATGAACAAAGCTGCCTTCACGATGCTATAAAGGTCATGCTTTACAGCCTTGATCACTTGCTAACAGCACTGCGGACCTGAGGGAGAGTGGGAAGCTGCTGGTCTTGCCAACCTGCTCAGGGAGGCTCAGGATTGGCCCTCTGGCTGCAGACTCAAGCCTGTGTCTCCCTCCCTCCCTTCTCCCTCCCTCCCTCCCTCCCTTCCTTCCTTCCTTCCTTCCTTCCTTCCTTTCTCCTTCCTTCTTGTCTTCTTCTTCTTCTTTTGAATTATTTATTTATCCTTTGAAATTTTCCTACATGTATACTATATATCCTTTACGAAACACTTCTATTTTATGTGTACATGTGAGTGCCTACGTGAGTTTACGTGCACGCACCGTGCGTGTGTCTGGTGCCCAAAGTTGCCAGGAGAAGTGTATCAAATGCCCTGGAGCTGGAGTTACAGATGGTTGTGATTTACAGAGTGAGTCCTGGGAACAGGACCTAGATCCTCCACAAGAGCAGCCAACGCTCTTAACTGCTGCGCCTTCTCTCTAGCCCCAAGGATTTCATACATGCATATAATATATCATGATCTTCTGGACTCCTAACTGCCTCTAGACATCCCCAACAGTTCCTTTCCAGATTTCGCACGCCCCCTAGAACCTCTTTCTTGCTGATCTCATCAGGAAAGAAGCCAAGACCTCTATCCTGTCTATGAAAGTCATCTGTTTTCTCTCGGCTCATGGCAAGGATGGAGGTTTGGAAAGTCACTTGCTTCTTGACCTGTAGTATGTGGTTGTTGTCAGTTCTCTTGGGGAGGTGTTGTGACAGTGTGGCTCTGGGATGTCCCCAGCCCAGGCTCATGATTTGAACACCTGTTCCCTGGTGGATGGCATCATTTCAGAAGGCTCTCACATCTTTTGAAGGAGAGGATTGGCTGGCAGAAATAGGCCACTAGACGTGACTTTTATTATTATTATTATTATTATTATTATTATTATTATTATTTGAGATAGAGTCTCACTATGTAGCCCTGGCCTGCCTGGAACTCATAGACCAGGATGACCTTCAATTCATAGAGATCCACTTGTCTCTGCCTCCCAAATGCTGGGATTAAAGGAGTGTGCTGCCATGCTGGGCTTCCTTCAAAAAAAATTTTTTTTTTCTTTAAAGGGTGGCAGTTGAATTATCAACCCAACCCCTGTTCCCATCATGCTTTCTGCTTCCTGGTCAGCTGTGATAAGCCCAGTATCCACTGTAGGCTCCCACTGCTGTAAACTGACAAGCTTCACTCTGCCTTCCCTAGCACTTCAGACTAAGTCCTGGGAAAGCAGGAGACAGTAAATCCCCCCTCCTTTAAGTTGCTTGTGTTAGGCATCGTCATGGTGCGGTCCACGGAACTACTGCATTTATATGAGCACCTATGGATGTGCCCACATGTGCCTGTGCTCATTCTAAGAGTGCCTCATAACTCCAGCACCACTAAGGCAAATGGCAGGACACCACAAGTAAGTAAGTAAGGACGTAAGTAAGCATCTCTGTAATTCACCCTGGGTGGAAAAGGTTATGCAAGAGCTCATTTGTTCCTTAGGTTACAGGACACAGTTTAGGCTGGGCTTTACCAGACTCATGTTACAGACTGGAAACCAAGGTGAAGAGAGGGGAAACACCCAGCCTATAGCTCCCAGTAGATCATGGATAAAGATGAGATTCAAACCACGCCTGGTTCCTCACCCAGTGGATATTTTAAAGCAGTTTCAGGATTTGAGCACAGTTCCTGGGAATTATAAAGTCATCAGGGATGAGACATTATCTCTCAGTGTGTCTTTGACGTTGATGGATAGTCTCCCAGTCTTAACGCTAAACAGCATACCTGATTCTTGGGAGTTTATTGACTTAAAACAAAGAGACAAGTCCACACACTTGTGTGCATTTTAAAGACCATACTACAACAGGTGCAGCCTCTGAAGGCTCCTTTTCCTTCCTGTAGCCCAGCTGTTCTCTTCCTGTTCTGGTTTATTTTCCCATCAGTTTTATTTTCCATAGTTTTTAGTGATGTGAGATTCAAACTGTTAACTCATGCAGTGAGATTTCTCTCTCTCACTTCATCTCTAATTGCCAATCACAAGAGGCTACCTTTCTGTCCCAAGTGGTAATCCATGTCTTCTGTTTTGAGGGTCCTTGCAGGGAAAATTGATTTCAACGCAAATGGATGTCTACAGGCAGCTTCTATGAAGCCAGGGGCCATAAGCTGTTGTGCTGCTGTTCTTTGTGCTCAATGTCACGTTCTGAGACCAGAGCCTTCCCTATGACGGTATGTGGCAGGTGCCTGCCTTCACTGTGGCTGTGAAATGTTCTGACGATGGCCAGTCACTGTTTCTAATCAGTTGCTAGCAAAAGTATTTTAATGAATGATTTCATTCACGTATCATTCATTATCCCTGGAAGTGGATTCTTGGGATGCACGGCTCAAGCATTTGTAGTTTTGACAGATACGAACAAACTGCCATCCATATAGGTTTCCCCAACACATACTGAGGGTAGTGATCAGTTTTTCATTATCCTTCGTCTGGTTCACCGGCTATTCTGCTGCTGGCTCTGCGTGTGTCATTGGCATAAAGCCTGAGTGGTATGGAAAGACACACCTTAGCTCCTGAAGGAGCAAGCAAAAAGACTGTGAATGGATCTCTGTAACACCATTAAAGTTAGTAATGACTTCCGTGATCTTAAACCTAGTGAGACATAGCTAGCTTGAGCCATCAACTTGACACAAACCCAGAGTCACTTGGGAAGAGGAAACCTTAACTGAAGGACTGTCTTCATCAGTAGATAAAGGACTGGCCCGTGGTCTTGTCCGCTGGGATATTTTTTAACTGATAACTTATGTGGGAGGGCCTGGGTAGTACCTGACTATATTAGAGGGAACCAAAGGGAGCAGTCATAACCAGTGTTCCTCCGTGTTTCCTATCTCTGCTCCTGCTTTACAGTTTTACATTCCTGCTCTGACTTCCCTCAATGATCAACTGTCACCTGTAAGATGAAATAATCCCCTTCCTCTCCAAGTTGTTGGGTCAGACGATTTTTATTGCAGCAACAGAAACCGAACAAAAACACAGTGACACTTTGCACTTTGACCTCACTGACTCCAGGCCCACTAGGCCCTTCTCTTTGTCCTTTGCTACTTGTGTCTGGTGTCTCTCCACGACTACTTTGATTTCTCTGCAGTGTGATATCCTCTCCTTATCTGTGATGGCTTTCAGTGCTGCATGTCAGAATCACCTTGGATGCATTTGAAAACGCAGGCCCTCTGGTCGCACCCCAGACAAATTCATTTATAAAATCACCGTGGCTTGAGATAGAGTCCAGGCATCAGCCTTTGAAAAGCTCTGCATGTCTGTAACTGCACAACTCAGGAAGAGAGTTGTTCATGAAGCAACGGGCTTTGTAGGGGTCGCACCCACGTCTCCGTTCGTACCATCGCATCATCTCTCAAAGCTGCAGACGTGCGCACAGCTTTAATGACCGCTCACACACTGATGGCTTCATGTACTTTGGTTACTCCTCAGACCTTTCCTCTGTGCTCCACACCTACATCTCAGTTCAGTCTCTGACTCTTAAAGTCCGTGATCCAAAATTACCTACATCCCCGAAACCTCATAGTTTTTCACTATTTCCATTTCAGTGAGTGGTAGCCACTCTATCCAGTGGCGAAGCTCTTCCTCCTACAATCACCACCATCACGGCCAAACGGCAGCCTCCTCTCCGGTTGTTGTTGTGCCCACCATCTGATCTCCATGCCACATTGCAGCAACCCTGGCATCCCGCAGGGATCTCCTTGGCTGGGCTCTCCTGCTCCGCCATCTTGACCTTGAACCTCCGTAACCTTTGTGGCTTCAGTTCCTCACCTACCATGCTCTTCCTCCGGCATGCATCTTTCGAGGGTTTGTACCTGCTCCCATAATTCTTTTCTTTCCACTCACATTCTAATTGACTTCTGGTCTCGTCCTTCTAGCTGTCAGCTCAAGGGCTTCTTGCTAGAAACTTCCTTGGCCTTCATGACAGGGAGGGCCAATCCAAACCTCCCTCTCATGAGCTCCCAGTGGTATGTGATCTTTTAATTAACATTTCTGTCTGCCTTTAGGCCATAAGTTCTACAAAAGCCACAAAAGTCAATCTCTCTTTTTTTTTTTTTTTTGTCTCTTTCTTTGTTGCCATTAAATTCCCGTATTAGGGTTCTCTAAAGGAACAGAACTGACAGAGTGAGTATATATGGAATTTATTAGACGGGCTCTGTTCCTGGTAGTCTAACAGGCGGCTGTCTCATGAAAGACATGACAGGAAGGCCAAGAAGATGGTAGTTGTTCGTTCCAACTGAATGTCTCAGAGGTCCCAATCTGGTTCAAGAGTCCCAAAGGGTTCCTAGAGAGCTGCTGGTCTTCAGTCTACATTGGAATTCTGAAGAAGTTGTTTCTAACATCAGCAAAGGAATGCCAGCAGGATAGATAAACTTGCCAGTGAGAATGAAGGCAAGAAGGGAAAAAGTGGTTTCCTTCTTTCACTTTCTTTGAGGTGGGCTGCCACTGGAAGGTGTGGCCCGGATTTAGGGTGGGTCTCCTTGCTTCAAATAATCTGATCAAGAAAATCCCTCCCAGGAGTGCCCAGGAGGTTGGGTTTTAGTTGGTTCCAGATGGAGTCAAACTGACAACCAAGATTAGCTGTGATAGTTCCAGGTACCAGGCACATTTCTTCCCCTCATTGTAGGTGAGAACACGTGTTACTATATAAATAGATTGCAGGAACATTTGGTGCTTGTTTTCTACTCAGAAAGTTGAACTTGAGACACCAGTGCCTGCTATTAACCACTAGGTGCTTTGATTTGGACATTGAATATATGTTGCAGAACATATATTCTGGGCTTCATCCTCACAGTGAAGTGGTGACACGGGGGCTTGTGGGAGGTTTATAAGTCGTTGGAAGTTAGTGTGTGACTTTTTCATAGGTGTCACATGACCCTTGGTGTTTTAGACAAAAGATGGTGGCAAAAGTAGCAAGCCACTTGTTCTCTCTTTCTGCTCCATTCAAGGTATGGTTGCTAGCTTGTGTGGTGTCACGTGCCTTAAATCCCAGCACATGCGAGGCAGAGGGCAGATGGATCTCTATGAGTTCAAGGCCAGCCTGTTTTACCAGTCTGGTCTGTGTCTTGAGTTCCAGGCCAGCCAGGGCTACACAGTTGAGACCCTGTCTCAAGACAAAACAAAAGAAAAAACAAAGCAATACCAACAAAAGATATGTTTGCTTTCTTCCTCTGCACACACTCCATTGTCTGCCTTCCACCATGGGCCCTGAGCCAGAACCCCGTCATTTAGACTTTGAACTTCCAAAGTGTGAGCTAAACAAACCTCTTCACTTCCTAAGTAGCCTGTGGCGGGTATTTCATTGCAGTAATGAAAAGCAGACTAAGCGGGTAGAAGAGTGCATATTGCCCCCTGTGGCCCTCAGTTCAGAGGGAAGATTGATTGTATCAGCAACATTCTGCACCTGACCTCTGAAGAGACATACTCCGTCATCATCCCCATTGAGCCAGCTGGCAGGTCCCGCAGAACGAGAGTCATCAATGGAAATCATTCACATTTAATAACTTCAGCAGCACTCCATAAATACTCAAAAAATATGGAGAAATTGTTTACAGTGGCCGCATCTCATAAGGGAAATTTACAAGACTATTAAAAATTATTACACTTCTCCTATGGTAGGGTGGCTTTCACTAGCAGCCCTGCAGGACTTTATATCCAGGCTCTGCACATGTTTATTCTCAGGTTTTCAAAATACCGTATTTCTCCCACTATTAAATTTTATCTCAGCAGCGTTGTTTTAAAGCACCAATTTCCCCAGTTCTTCTGATCTTGTAATTCAGCTCCAGGATGTATTGCTTTGGACAAACCCCTGGAGACCACACAGGTCCTTCCACGGCTGCAGGGACTGAACCTGAATGAGGCACAAGGTTTCTGGGGATTGCAGGACTATAAATGTATCTGTCACTGTGGTGGTCCTGCTGGCCAGCAGCTGGCTGGGATTTCCTGGCAGAGGTAGAACATTCTAACTGTGGGCACGTGGTAGGAGAAAACAGGAGAGTGTGAAGGTCATAGTGGATCTCCAGTGGTCTCGGTTGTGGGTCACAGAGATGGTTGTCTGTGACTGTCCATAACGGTCACCCACGTGTAGAGCATAAGCATGAATCCTTCTAAACTGTCAACCATGTCACGCTCCTCAGCACAGCCCACCATTCTCTAGGGCGAATGGGGAGTCTTCTTTCTTAAAGCTGAACCAGGGCTGGAGCCGAGGCTGTTCCGGTAAGAAAGAGCATCCTTGAGTGAGGGGCACTGCTTTTGTCTCAGACTTCCTTTTGGGGCAGAGGACGACTGATGGAGGATATCTGTGGCGTGCTGAAATGTGTCCGTGGAGCACTGGGGATCCCTCAGTTACCTATTGAAATCCACTTAGCTGAGTCTTGCCAAGGTCTCCTTTGTTTCCTCTGTGCCTTGGCTTGTCTTTGCCAGGGTTACTATTGCTGTAATCAAATAATCATGACCAAACAACTTGGAGAGGAAAACGTTTATGTGGCTTATACTTCCATTATTGTTTATCATCAAAGGAAGTCAGGAGAGGAATTCAGGAGGACAGAGACCTGGAGGCAGGAGCTGATGCAGAGGCCACTGAGAGAGTGTTGTTGACTGGCTTGCTCATCATGGCCTGCTTAGCTAGCTTTCTTGTAGAAGCTGGAACCACTAGCCCAAAGGTAACCCCACCCACAATGGGTTGAGCCTTTCCTACCAATCACTAATTAAGAAAACGCCTCATAGGCTTTCCTACAACCCAACCTTACGGAGACATTTTCTCAATTGAGATGCCTTCCTTTATGATGACTCTACCTTGTGTCAAGTTAACATGAAACTAACCGGGACAGCCTCCAGAACCTCGGCCCAGCTACGGGAACCCGGTACCAAGGTCATTCCTAGCTTCTTTAGAAGTGAATTCCAAGATTGCTGGTTCCTTTTCTCAGATTTGGAACAGTCCTGAGCTTTGTCCTGGAGTTCCCTGATGCTGAGTCTCTTCTAGCAGGTAACCATAAAGGGGCAGCCTCCTGAGGGGAGACTCACAGTGGCTGTGTGAGCTGAGGTACCCTGGGTAATTCACTCCATGTCATCATGAGGAAATGAGGGCTTTGGTGGCTGGGTTTCCTGCTTCCAAAAGAAGTTAGAAATCAGTTCTAGCATTTAAATATAGACATAGGTTGCAGTTGAAGTAAATTATATGAATTCCAAGTTAGCCACGAAGGCCATCGGCCTCACTAGATTTTCCCATAGGCACTTCTAATTGCCCAGAGCCTTTCCCCTGATTGGCTGAGGGAATGGCCAAAGTTATCCCTGGTGATTGTTAATCTGTAACTTAATGGGATCTGGAATCAGCTAACAGATAAGCCTCAGTGCACATCAGTGAGGGATTTTCTTGATTAGGTTATCTGAAAAAGGGAGACCCACCCTAAATGTGGACGATGCCTTCTGTGGTTGCCCAGATAGAAAGAGGTCTGAAAGAAGAGCTTTTGAGCTTTTCCTGTTCGTTGGTGAGTTCATCTACTGTTCTGTTGCCCTCTTTCACTAACATCAGAATCCAGCTCCTCTGGCCTTCCAACATGAGCTGAAAAACCAGCAGGTGTCTGGGAGTGCTCTTGGTCCTCGGTGTCCTATCAGGGCTGATGAGCCCTTCAACATTGTGGACAGAGCAGCTACTGGTTCTCAGCCTCTGGTGTGAGACAGTAATTGTTGGACCACGCAGAAGATACTGCACATAAGCCAATCTATTAAGTCCCATTTTGATACGCATTCATTCTATTGAATCTGTTTCCCTAGAGAATCCTTACAGGAGGAGCCCAGGAAAGAGTGGGAGGTAGATGCTGAGAGACAGAGCAGAGGAGAATCATAACACATTGATCCTTCCTGTCTCATGGTGTCAAGATGCTTTGGGGACCTGCTGGGATGACCCTCTGTCAACGTCTCTGACAACTCTTCCCCAAGGTTCTATGATTCTATGGTTCTATGACTCTGGGGCCTGCCCCTCTCTTCTCTCCACATGGGAGTTCCCTGTCTGTTCCATAGTGTCAAGATGTCCCACAGATTGCATGCTGACATTTCTGACCACTGCCTCCCCTGTTTCTGTGGTTCTGCAGGTCTTTGTCCCCATCCTTTACCCCATGACACCCTTCTATGCACCCTCTTCTTGCCTCTGTGATTAATTATGCTGTTTAGGAGCCTCCCTCCCGCAGTGGAGAAGGAACCAGAATGAGAAGGAATGCCAGGGCAGTCCCTGTCCTCTGCACTAGAAGAATGGCTGGGCTGGGACTTTGAATGGCACTCCAGAGGGCGGAGTCCCTGTTGAGTCCCAGTCCTGCTTCCTTAATGAGGAGATGACATTTGGTCACGAGGCACAGAACAGCAGCACCCAGAAATCAATTGCATGTACCTGAATTGGGTGGTTCCTCTGCTTACTGGCTCTCAAATCTGGGATGAAAGCCTCACAGGCAGCCGCAGCAGCCAGCCCCAGTAATTAATTCATACCATCTCACGAGGACATCGTTTCTCGGTGGCAAACCAAGATGAGGAAAATGGTTTGTTCAGGGTCATTTAAGCCGGGGTAGGTAACATTTCTACACATCCCAGTTGCCTCTGAATGGCTGAGGAAGGCCCACCTCCAAAGACACCCGTACAGGGAGAGACCTTGAGTACTCCTCCAGGTTGTAGCTAGAGATTTCATGGGTCCCTGGTAGCTGTTATCTGTGCAACCAGCTTCCCCTGGGACTGCTTAGCAGAGACTACAGCTCACAGGGGAGTGGGATCTCCTTACACCAATGCTGATGGGCTGGGTCTGAGGAGGCTGCTGAGGATACAGACGGGTCTTGATCATCACGGAGGGTGAATTTTGAAAACTGCTTCCCGGCTAGGAATAAACTTGTCTTTCACCTTCCAGAATGTTTTAGATAGTGGCCATCTTGATTATGTGTGAGGATTCTGGGCCAAACATCCATTCTGACACTGAAAGAGATTTTAAGAGAAAAGGAGAGAGCATGGAGTCAAGTTGTTCAGCTTAAAAAGAAAATTACATCAGGATCGGGAGAGATGCCTCAGGAGTTAAGGACGTTGGCTGCTCCTTTCTGAGGACCTGGGTTCGATTCCCAGAACCTGGCAGCTGACTGTAACTGTCTGTAACTCCCAGGGGATCTGATGCCATCTTCTGGCCTCTCCAAGTACAATGTACATGTGGAGAACAGACATACATGTAGACAAATCGCCCACATATATAAAATGAAGAAAAGTTTATATTAATTGTACAAAATAATGGGTTTAATTGTGACATTTCTGGGCGAGGCATGGTTAGGGAGTTTCCTCTGTCAATAACAGGAAGGTGGGGCTCATTTGTGTAGGGTGAAAGAGATTACTGGAACCTCTACACTATGTAGCCAGACTTACCCTACCACAGAGCATTGTGGGAACTCTTGAGTGATGGCCCTGAGGCTTTATTGTATGTAGAACATAATGAAAAGTTGGCTTGTAGGGAAATTGTGGATTTCTGCAGAAGACACAAGGCTCAAAGTACTTGAGTTTCATAGCAGGAGCAGTGGCCCCATGGGGATGTAACCCCATATAATCCCCATGGGGTTACATCTAAATGTTACATCTAGATGTAACCCCATAGGGATGTAAACACCTAGCTAAGTGACAGTTGCTCCTTCAGCAAGGAGCTGCAGGAAAGGAGCTGAATTGACAGAACCTGGATCGATGATCACAGGAAGTGAGTAAGCTGAGTCTTGGCCTTGAGAGGTATGTTCTCTTTTTCTCCCAAGGCATTCCAATATACAGTCCTCTCTAAGACCATTCAGCACACAGGTGCACGCTACCTATGCTACCAGCATGGAGAAATATGGAGACCCAACTGTGGGACTGTTTTGTAGCTAAAGTGGGTCGAGGGTGCTTAAAACCCCAGAACTCTCATTCTGAGAGAGGCAGGAGTATTGGCCCCTCCCTTCCACAGGGCAGTCAGGCCACAAACCAAGCTGCTTGCTTGCAAAAAGGCACCACCCCTTCTCAAGGTACATATGACCTGGCAGAATTGTTTATCTGGAGCTGCAGCTAATACGATCATATGGTGTCTCTCCCTCTGGTCCCAGAAAAAAAATAACCTAAGCCGAAGCCTGCAACCCAATATGCAAATGGCTCTGCCTGTCCTAACCACTGAGATTCCAATGACGTTCCTGGGATACAGGGACCATTTCTCTGGCTATAAATATGTAAGCCTGTCCCCCGATAAACGAGTTCAAGTCCTCTGCCACTGGCTCCTGAGAATCCTGTTCATTCTTGTCGGTTCACAGATCTCTAATCTAAGACTGTATGGGTCCACCACAGACCCCTCCCGGGAGCCCCTGCTGTCCTCACAGACTGGGAAGCTGCTTCAGGTTTGTTGTTGTTTGTTTTTGTTTTTTGTTTTGTTTTGTTTTTTTACAACACCCAACCAAGATTCAAATGCCTTGTGTCATCCCAATGGAGGCTTTGCATGTTGTTGTCTTTTATGATATGCCATGTATGTCATTTATGTTAGACACTTAGGAAGAACCAAATTAAAAAAACAGAATAAAGCTGACTTCATCCTGAACCAGTTGTGGAACTAGACCCTACCTGGAGCTATGAAGATACCGGAGAAGAGGAGACTCGAGTATTGAATGTGGGTTGAAGAACAGAAAGGGGGTAGTGAGTGGCTGTCTATGGGCTTGGTTGAGAGATGGTGGCTTTGGAAGGGGCTGGGGTAAAATGAGGTACAACGATTGGGGACTAGCGGACACATTTGCACGTACGTGTACTTGAGTTTGTCATGGGAAACCTATCACGTTAATGGAATTATCTTCAAGATTGGGAGGATAAAAGACCAAGAGAAGAGACACCTGCCTGCACCCGATCATTCCACATGGACAGCAAGATGGTGAATCTCTTGCAGGGAGAAGTCCTAAGGCATCCATTTCTCTGTTCTTCCAAAGGAGTAGTCAGGAAGAGAAGGAAGGGAAGAGGAGAGAGATAGAGATAGAGATAGAGATGGATAGATAGATAGATAGATAGATAGATAGATAGATAGATAGATATAGATAGATAGATAGATAGATAGATAGATAGATAGATAGATGGATGGATAGATGGATGGATGGATAGATGGATGGATGGATAGATGGATGGATGGATAGATGGATAGGTAGATAGATAGATAGATAGATAGATAGATAGATAGATAGATAGATGGATGGATAGATGGATAGGTAGGTAGATAGATAGATAGATAGATAGATAGATAGATAGA